>JAHBCN010000099.1:0-296417 GCA_019359885.1 Listronotus oregonensis | reverse complement strand
GTACTTGAAGTAAACTAAAGTACTTGAAGTAAAACAAAGTACTTAAGTAAAACAAAGTACTTGAAGTACACCAAAGTACTTGAAGTAAACCAAAGTACTTGAAGTACATAAAAGTACTTGAAGTAATTAAAAGTACTTCAAGTAAAACAAATTATACTTGAGTAGTATTTTTTGTAAGAAAGTTAGAGGGTTTATTCCTCAAAACGGGGTTTTCCAACAACTCCTAAAAGCTTTAAGGACTGAGCGCTACGTCATTGGAAAGTAGGCCAGTTAGGAAAACAAGAAGGGTTGCTAAGTGTCCCGTTTTAAGTCGGGATCTTATGCATCCGATGTCCGAAATAATGTAAAATTTCGTATGTAAATTTATGGCAACAGGCCTACAATGCCGTACTCGGGTAAGCGCTTGGGCCTTAAGCTATTATAGGAAATATTAGTTTTTCCCTGTGGTTGCCAACGGGTTGGCGTTGGCACCCGTTGAAGGTTGGTTCTTATTCGTCAAATGCAAAGATTAAAAGTTTCAACGTAATATAACCAAAAAACGATACATTTTTCGGGAAAAGCTCTTAATACCTTTTTTGAAGTACTTGAAAAGACCTTTATTTTTGTTTTTTATAGCGCTAAAATTAAGCGAGTTATGGCGAAAATAAAGTTGATCTCTATTTTTTTGGATGAAAAAAATGTGAAAATCATCCCTTAATTACCACCCCAATTGAAAATAATCTTTGTCACCTTACAATTTACTTTTTTTTATGTATTTGTAATATGCTTAGAAAGAGACATTTTTTTAATTTTGGAAAAATAGCCTTTTCTTCAATGATGCGTAAAATTTTGTAAAATACAAAATTGTAGGTTTTTCTTTACCAAAAATGTTTGTTTTTGTTTACGTATCATTAAGGGTTTTTGAGATATTTTGAAGAAAAGGCTATTTATTTCAAAATTACAAAAATGCCTTTTTCACGTTAAGCTCATTTTTTTTCAAAAATATGCACTTTAAACCGGTCAAACTTCCTAAGCATATTACAAATACAAAAATAAAGTGAATTGTAAAGTGACAAAGTTATTTTTAATTATTAGAGTGATTTTCACATTTTTTCATTAAAAAAAATAGAGATCAACTTTATTTTGGCCATAACTCGCTTAATTTAGTGCTAAGATTTCGTAAGAAACAAAAAAAGGTTTTTTAAATACTTTAAAAAGGTATTATGAGCTTTTCCCAAAAATGTATCGTTTTTGTTATATTACCTTAAAACTTTTAATGTTGGCGTTGACGAATAAAACCAACCTTCAACAGGCTATAACTCCGTTTGTATTGGGTCCATGGACATCATAAGCCTACTATTCTTGTTGTTTTTTTATAGGCTACATTTTTGGTAAGAATGATATTTTCGATAAAATGCTTACTTTTCGAGTTATTTGCGAAAAACCGTCTAAAAACGTGTTTTTTTTAGTTGAAAAATTGACATATTCAATTGCGAATAACTCGAAAAGTTGCTTAGAATTAGTCAATCTATCCACTTCGTACTTATTTTTGATAAAAAAATTCCACCCCCGAGAAGGGGTGGCATTCACCCCAGGGAAAAAGCGGCAATTTTTGAGGGGTAAACATTTTTATAGAGGATATTAACTATTAAGTTCAATAGTTTATTTTAAATTTTATACACAGTCACTGGGTTCCGAGGTAATAATCTAAGGTGACTCAGCTATAGTCTGATGTTACATTTTTCGGTTTATGGACTGCGCGACAAAGATAATTCGCAGGCAGTTTCAAAAAGAAATTTGTTTTATCTCAAAAGTGCCTTCTCTCCGATTTTGACCAAATTTGGTATACGGGGTTTTTGGGGCGCTAATTACGAATCTGAAAAATATTTTTGCGGCAACGTTTCGTTTTTGAGCTATTCCTCATCAAAGTTTAAAAATCAAACTAACTTCATTTTTACTATATTCTCCCGTCTTTTTGTACACAATTATTGATTTTTATAGTAAAGTGGAACAATATTTTATAAACACCTTTTAAAACCTTTTATTTTACACCTTTTTTCCAATAAATTGCGAACTTTTCAGTTCAAAGGCAGCAGACATATTTGCTTACAAAATAACTAGTGTATACATGGTTGCGGCCACGTTGGGGCGTGTGAAAGTGGATGATGGAAAAAAGGTGTAAAATAAATATAAAAACAAATTTTAAAGTGTTTGTGAAATATTGTGTGTAATGTAGTGTAAAAATCAAGAATTCTGTGCAAAAGGAGGAATAGTGTAAAAAAAGGTAAGTTTGATTTTCAACTTTGATGATGAATATCTCGAAAACGAAACGTTGCCGAAAAAATATTCGCCCCCAAAAAACCCCCGTATACCAAATTTGGTCAAAATCGGAGAGGAGGCAACTTTCGAGACAATTACCAAATTTTTTAGTGCTAGGACGAAAACAGAGGCTATAATTAAAAAAGTAACTCCTTTTGCAGTTTCTGAGCTAAAACAGGAACTTAAAGACATGAACTTTATTTCAGTTTTTTCAGACGCGTCTGAAAAATTACTCAGCCTAATCACCCACTATAGCTTGACCATGCGAAATTTAAATATTTAAAATCAAAGTATTTTTCAAAACTCCAGAGAAAGTTCTAATAATATAAAAAATATATTTTTTTCTATTGTTTCAGGTAAGTGAGCTTCTGGTTGTCATTTATCTTGGTGGTAATGATGGAACTTGGTTCTTGTTTTTTTCTTGGTAAATTTTCCTCGACATGCACTGTATTAAACAGATGTGGCATTTTTCGAGCCAGACAATCTATCATCTGTTTAATACAATAGTAGCAACAGCACCATTTTACTACAGAAATACCTGATACCAAAATACTTTAAGTTTATAGCGATTAGCTGAATCCAGGACAAACGGATTAATTAGTATATTTATAAAATTAAAAAACTTTAGAAAAGGGTAAATAGTGCAATTGAAAAGTTTAAATACTGTAAAAAAGAAACAAAATAATTAGTAGAAAATTAAAACAAAAAAAAAAATGAATACATTTAAAAAACTGCAATACCCTAAAAAGTTTATTAGAATCAAAATTAAAATACCCGGAAAAAAAGGATAATAGTACACGTAAAACCTAAAATACCTAAAAAAATAAATAATTAGCAGATAAGAAAATAAAAAATACATAAAAAAAATTAAAATAATAAGTATCTGAGAAAAATTAAAATACCTGAAATAAAATCGAAATAATTAGTATATGAAAAAGTAAAATACCTGAAAAAAAAACAAAATAATTAGTACATGGGAAAAACTAAAATACACAAAATTAAAAAAAAAAGACCTAAAAAGTGAAAAAATTTACCATCTTGGTACAATTATACCAAATATGCCATCGATCGATATAAACGCGATAAATAAATTGTTGAAAACTTTAATTTAGTATACTAGAACATTATTTAAAACTAAGTTGTTTTAACAAAACAATGGTCGAGCTTGGCCCTTAGAACGACAGACAACAGCAACCTACACGTATGCTATAATTTTCACCATTTTTTCATCAAATATTTTGGTTTTGATGGCATACTGAGTTCAAGATAGCTATTTTGCACTTTATTTCTATTTCAGCTTCAACTGTATATATGACAAAGCATCAAAAACTCTCTTATAAACTGACACTTACCGAATTTTGATTTTCCATATTAGTTAATTTCATATTTTTACCCATTAAGGCACTAAATTAAAGAAAAATATATGAGGTATCATTAAAATTTTTAAAAAAAAAAAATAAAAGTTTTTTAATACCGATTTTTTTTTCAAAGTTATAAAACTTTTTTTATTTATTTCCTAGAAACACAGTTAAACTTACGTTTTTTTTCTTTATCAAGCCGGCAACTGTTTCGGCCTTCCTTTGCCATCATCAGTGTTTTTTTAAACCGGGTCTCTAAGGACAAAAAAGACAGCTGCCTACTTGTTATTTGTCTTACTCAAGCTAAAACAAGTGGCTGCCAAGAAGACACGGGCTTTGAAATATTTAAAATTTTAAATTTTAGTTGAATCATCTTTAAAGGATTTGTAACTTTATTAGCGTTTTCAAAGCCCCCTATATTCTTAATTTAAGGTTATATTGTAGATTTTTTTGTTGAAGTTATTATAACCTTAAAACATACATCAGTTAGTGCATACAAGAAACTAAAATACCATAAAATAAAACATGAATTAAAACATTTTAAAAGTTAGGAACCCTAAAAAAAAGAATAATTAGTACATTTAAAAAAGTTAATCACTTGCCCTAAACAAAAACAAATATTAATTAGTACCATAAAACACATATTAATAAATAATAATAAATATTAACAAATAAATAAAAAACTAAAATAGCCTAAAAAACAACAGTAATTAATACATTTGAAAAACTAATGTATTCTGAAAAGATGGCATATTTAGTACATAAAAATTAAAAAAAAATAACATCCTGACAAAAAACAGATTAACCAGTAAAAGTAAAAAATTCAAATACCATAAAAAACATATTAATAAGTGCGTTTAAGAAGCTAAAATAACCTGAAAAAAAAACAGTAATTAATACTAAAAATGGCACATTTAGTACATCACAATAAATAAATAAATTACTCTGAAAAAAAAACAGATTAACCAGTAAAAGTAAATAATTTAAATACTATAAAAACATATTAATAACTGCGTTTAAAAAGCTAAAATAACCTAAAAAAATTGTAATTAGTTCATTTAAAGAACTAATGTATCCTTAAAAAATGAAATATTTAGTACATCAAAATAAATAAATAAAACACCCTTAAAAAATTACAGATTAACCAGTAAAAGTGAAAAATTCAAATACCATAAAAAACATATTAATAAGTGCGTTTTAAAAGCTAAAATAACCTGAAAAAAAAAGTAATTAGTACATTTAAAAAAAAACTAATGTATCCCGAAAAAATGAAATTTTTAGTACATCAAAATAAATAAATAAAACACCCTAAAAAAACAGATAAACCGGTAAAAGTAAAAAATTCTTCTACCATAAGAAATATTAATAAGTGCGTTTGAATAGCTAAAATAACCTGGAAAAAACAGTAATTGGTACATTTAAAAAACTAATGTATCCTGAAAAAAATGGCATATTTAGTACATCAAAATAAATAAATAAAACACCCTGAAAAAAAAACAGATTAACAAGTAAAAGTGAAAAAGTGAAGTACCATAAAAAACATATTAATAAGTGTATGTTTGAAAAGTTAAGATAACATAAAAAAACAGTAATTAGTAGATTTGAAAAACTAATTTTTCCTGAAAAAATGGCACATTTAGTACATAAAAATAAAGAAATAAAACACATATTAATAAGTGCGTTTTAAAAGCTAAAATAATCTAAAAAAAAAGTAGGTAGTACATTTGAAACACTAATGTATCCTGAAAAAATGGCATATTTAGTACATTAAAACAAATAAACAAAGCACCCTGAAAAAAAAAAGATTATTAGTAAAAAACAAAAAACATATTAATTAGAGCTTTTAAAAAGCTAAAATAACCTGAAAAAAACTGTGATTAGTACATTGATTAAACTAAGATATCCTAAAAATATGGAATATCTAGTACATTAAAAAAAAAAAATTAATTAGTAAGAGTAAAAAATAAAAATATAAAAAAAAATCACAGAATAATTTGTACACTTAAACATTTTTTATTACTTAAAACTTTTAATATTCTAAATCAAAAACATAACTTTTTTTTCACTGCATTAAGAAAAAAATTGTTTTAAGCTTGATTTCTTTAATATAGATTATTAATTTAAACACTGCTTTTATATATTACAAAAAGAAATTTTCATTTGTGATGCTTTTTTGTAAGAATAATTCAGTCCCTTATACAGTCGTAACAAAAGTTCCAGTCTGTCAACAATTAGAAAAAATTGTGTCGTCTGTGACGCTTTTTCTAATTGACTTTTAAAAAACCTAAAACTCCGCATCCTAAGTATTTTGCATTTGTTATATGCCTGTGTTGTGACTATTTTATTCTCTAAAATAAAGGTTTACTTTGTCTACATACAGAAAGAAAAATTCAAGGCGCCTGTGACGCTTCTTTGAGTCTTTTCTAACTAGACGAACTAACCACAACTTATAACAAGTAATTTATGTACTGCTTCCTAGACTTAAAAAAAAAACATTGCATCTGTGATGCTTTTTTGAATATTTGTGTCTTTCTCCAAAATATTATAAGGCTACCTATTTAAATACTGCTGCAGCGTCCGCAACGCTTTTTGAAACATATGAAACAATTTAAGCACAACTATTAATGTGACAGTAATATAGCAAATGGTATTAGCTATTTTTAAAGCATAGCAATTTAATTTATACAATGCTTTTTATATTCTTAAAAAATTATATTTTGCATCTGCAATGCAAATTAATTCTCTAGTTTTCCATAATTACGAATAGCTAATAATACAATTATGTTTACGTTAAGAGAAAAATGTCGCGTCTGCGACGCTTTTTTGTTCTTAGCTGAATTTGTAGAATATACTAACATGTTAATTTATACAGTGCTTCCCATATTCAAAAATATATGTACTTTGCATCTGCGATGCTTTTTTAACTATTTCTCTCGTTTTTAATGTAAAATATGTAAAAAAATCTTTACCCCTTATGCTCTAAAACAGAAATCGGTCGAATACTTTATAACCTTATCGTAGTCCACATAGTCGAAAGACCCCCAGGGGGGTATTTGGTGTCAGGGGAACTATGCCATTAGAGCACCCTCGTAAAATGAGTACTAAAAGCTATAAATTCGGCAAAATTCTGTGATAGAAATTATAAAACTTACCCTTCTAGCCAATTTACTTCACCCAACCGATAGGTACCAAAAAAAAAAAGTAATAAACTTGTTAACTTGTAAATAAAGAAAAAAATAGCTGATAGCATTTGCCTTCTAAGAAAAAATCTAATTATTCAATATTGCCTGTGGTGCTGACAATGACTATATTATAGTTTTTCATAATTACGAAGGACTATTAATACAGTAGTGTCTCTATTAGAAAAATTATAGCGTCTGCGACGCTTTTTTGTATTTGTTTTTCAACTATTGTGTTCTCTCTAATATAAAATAAATGTTGCTTTGTGGCGTTTGCGAAGCTTTTTTCTGTTGTTTAACTATCTTGTACACCCTTATATTAAACAACTATTGTTTTTTTGTTTTTTGTTATTGTTCAACTTTCTCTTTTACTCTATTATTAAAGAACTATTGGTATATTACTGTCTTCGTTATTAATACATTTTGGCGTCTGTAACCCTTTTTTGTGTTATTTTTTAAAATATTATATATACTATTATACTAAATTACCGCCTACATTATTAATAAAATAAAAAAAAATAAATGCAACGCTTCTTTGTGTTATTTTTGAACTATCTAGAGCTCCCTTATATTATGGAACTATTGGTATATTACCGCCTACATTATTGATAAATTGTGGCGTCTGCGACGCTTTTTTCTGTTGTTGTTCAACTCTTTCGTTTACCCTTATATTAAAGAACTATTGGTATATTACTGTATACATTATTGATAAATTGTGGCGTCTGCAACGCTTTTTTGTGCTAATTATGATCTATCTTGTGCTTTTTAATATTATATAACTATTGGTATAATAAGGCCTACATTACTAATGAATTGTGGCGTCTGCAATGCTTTTTTGTGCTGTTTAATTCTCTTGTTTACCCTAATATTAAAGAACTATTGGTATATTACCGTCTTTATTATTGATAAGTTGTGGCGTCTTCAACGCTTTTTTGTGTTGTTCAGCTTTCTTGTTTACCTTAATAATACAGAATCATTGGTATATAATTGTCTACAATGTTGGTAAATTACCGCCTACATTATTGATAAATTGTGGCGTCTGCAACGCTTCTTTGTGTTATTTTTGAACTATCTTGTGCTCCCTTATATTTTAGAACTATTGGTATATCACCGCCTATATTATTGATAAATTGTGACGTCTGCGACGCTTTTTTGTGTTGTTGTTAAACTCTTTCGTTTACCCTAATATTAAAGAACTATTGGTATATTACTGTCTACATTATTGATAAATTGTGGCGTCTGCAACGCTTTTCTGTGCTATTTATGGTCTATCTTGTGCCCTTTAATTTTATAGAACTATTGGTATAATAAGGCCTACATTATTGATGAATTGTGGCGTCTGCAACGCTTTTTTGTGTTGTCCAACTCTCTTGTTTACCCTAATAATAAAGCACTTTTGGTATATACGCTTTTTTGTGTTGTTGTTCAACTCTTTTGTTTACCCTAATATTAAAGAACTATTGGTATATTACCGCCTACATTATTGATAATTTGTGGCGTCTGCAACGCTTTTTTGTGTTGTTTTTTAAGTTTCTTTTTTTTTACCCTAATATTAAATAATTATTAGTATGTTACTGTGTACCCGGTGTTCCACTAAGAGAGGTAGTCGGCTATATCTCAGAAACTACTAATAGTATAACTTTCGGGAAAAAAAATTTAGATAAAAGAGACCAAGAGAAATTGCTGGAAATTATTTTCAAGTCTGTGGGATGGCCGCTAGGGGGCGTAAGGGTAACGTCAAAACATAAAAATATACATTTCTCAAAAACATATCAAATAAAGTGTGTCAATAAGTGGTACTATTTTAATCTTTAATGTTTTCTAAACAAAGAAGCTTCAGGTGTAATTTTTGTCAGTTCTAAAATAAAATGGTGGAGGAAGGTTAAAGTTTAATTTGTAAAAGTGTTATTAACTTCGGTTTGCTTTAATCGAATTTAGTGAACTTGGTCTCGTTTAGAAGAGCATTTTAATCATTATTTTCAGGTCAATAAACTATTGCTACACTCATCTCACAAATGCCGCTAGAGGGCGTCAAGGTAAAAACTATCTTATTTTACGAATTTTTTTGAAAAATTTAAATACAATGATATATACCTTTTTACATATTTATATAGAGAAAAAAAAATCCCAACAAAACGGCAAAAACCGCAATTTAATATCTCTTTTCAAACCGAATATATTAGCAAAACTATAAATACTACATAGAGACGTAACGCATTTAACGACACAATGTTTTCTACTGGACCGATTTCTTTAGGTAAAAATTAAATTTATAAATTTTTACAAAATTTAATGACTACTGATGGTAATCGCCTTTGGGTTCCCAAAAATAATAATAATAAAATTGTTTATTTGTCGCAATAACACGAAATATAATTGAAATACAACTACTTATGTAGATAGAAATATAGCAAATGGTATGAGCTATTTTTAAAAACAATATTTTGTGCCTGCGATGGTTTTTTGGTTATATATTCAGTTCTACGTAATAACATTTTTTTTTCAAAATAAAGATTTTGTAGATATGCCACTATATCTTATTTTCCCTAATATTAAAGGACTATTGGTATATTACCGCCTACATTATTAATAAATTGTGGCGTCCGCAACGCTTTTGTGTTGTTTAATTTTCTTGTTTACCCTAATATTAAAGAATTAGGGGTATATTACTATCTACATTATGGATAAATTGTGGCGTCTGCAACGCTTTTCGTATTGTGTTCAACTCTTTTGTTTACCCTAATATTAAAGAACTATTGATATATTTCTGTCTACATTAGAGATAATTTATGCACTGTTTTCTATATTGAGAAGTTTATTTGGCATCTGCGATGCTTTTTTTATGTCTTTTCCATACCAACCGTAAAAGACTATTGATAAAGTATTGTTTGCATTAGAAAAAAATGTGGCGTCTACGACGCTTTTTTAGTATTTTCTAACCGATCTTTAGATGTACTACTCTCTTTATACATAAAAAATAAATTTGGCGTCTGCGACGCTTTTTTTGTTTTCTAATTAGACTAGTAAAATACCCTAAGACCGTAAGTTATACACTGCTTTCTATATTCAAAAAAATTTTTTGCATCTGCGATGCTTTTTTAAAAATTAATATATTCTTCACAGTAACCATGAACAAGTATTAATATATTACTGACTATATTAAAAAAAATGTGGCGTCTGCGACGCTTTTTGCCGTTATTAACTAAACCCTTTAAAGGACCTACAGCAATAATTTTGCTTCCTACATTTTAATACGTATACTCTTGCTCATATTAAGAAAAAATCTAGCGACTGTGACGCTTTTTTGGTGTTTTTTAAGTAGATTCGTAAAGGACCCTAAAACTATGCTATCTACATTTCAAAAATAAATTTGTCACCTGCGATGCTTTTTTTGATAATTTATTTATTTCTTTATAATGAGCATAGAGAACTATTAATATCTGTCTGCATTAAGTAAAAATTGTGACATCTGCAACGTTTTTTTTTTTGAGTTTTCTAAAAAAAAATTAAATATAACCTAACCTGTAACCCAGCTTCCTACATTTAATATATATACTTGGCATCTGTGATGCTTTTTTAAGTAACTATCGCGTTCTTCACAATGACCTATAGAACTGTTGGTAAGACTACTCCCTATATCTAAAAAAAAGGTGGCGCTTTTTGTAGGACTTTCAAAATAACCTACAGTAATAACCTATACATTGTTTTCTAAGTTCACAAACAAAGCAAATCCTTTGCAATGCTTTTTTGCTTGATTTTAGACTCCTAAAATGATCGAACAATAATTTATACACTGCTTTCTTAGGAATTTATTCAGCATCTGCGATGCTTTTTTTTTCATTAATTATTTCGTTTTCTAGAATAAGCATAAAAAACTATTCATATCTTACTGCCTATATTACAAAAAAATTGTGGCGTCTGCGACGCTTTTTTTGGTGTTTTCTATCTTGGTAGACATCTTAAATAACATAAAACATTAATTTAAATGCTGCTTTATACAGTAAAGAGAATATTATTTGTTATCTGCGATGTTTTTTTGACTGATAATCTGGTTTCCTATAATAACAAAGGACCATTGATACACTACTCTCTACACTAAGAACAAAAATGGCGCCTGCGACGCTTTTTTTGGAATATTCTAATTATGCCTAAGATATTTGAACAATAACCCATTTCAACAGTCATTAAGGTGCCGGAGAAGTAAGAACTGAATTTATATATTTTTGATGCGCTGATTTCAGAAATATCTTCCTTTTTCGAAGCAGCTCTAGTTTTTAAGATAGCCTCTATAGAATGGGACATTTTTTTGATCTGATTTGAAGAATTATTTACTATTAGTTTTACCAACAACAAAAAAAAAAAAGTATTAATTCGGCTATTTTTTTTACATTACATTCATAAAATATATTACACATACAAAAAAAAAGGAAAAAGCATCAATAACACAAAAAATACAACTTCTTACTCATCACCGAAAATTTTCTTTTATACGCCTTTCTAGCATGTGAGCCTTTCAGAACAATCTGCTGGAGGCTCTAACAACAGTCGGCCATTTATGACAATCCCATCTTCCTTGATAACGAGTTTCCATGGTTTTAATATCCTGATGGAATTTTTTCTCCCTGTTCTTCACTGAAGTCGCCTTAGTTTTCTGAAACCGATCTAAGTGACTGTGGAGGTAATGAAGTTTAATGCTATGTTACAACCAAAACAATTAAATTTTGAAAGCATATTTTCTACTAGTTCTATTAATGCTCTGCCTTATGATTTCCAAAAAAAAATTTGTATTACTTCAACAAACGAACACAAGCATTCATTTCAACTTCGTTCATCGATTTTTGAATTCGGGTTTTAACAAGCTGTCTTATCTGAGGACCATCAAATATTCCAGCTTTCAGTTTTTCTGTGCTTATTCCAGGAAATGCATGTGACAAGTATCCAAAACATTGTCCATCTTAATCTAAAGTTCTTTAAGAATTGCTTCATAAGCCCCAACTTGATATGCAAAGGTGGCAATATTATTTTTTCTCTTGCAACTAAAGGTTCGTTGATTACGTTTTGTTTTCCTTGAATTATGACATGTCTCAAAGGCCAATCTTTTTTTATCCCAATGATGATTTTTGCCCTGCTGTCCCAAAGACATAAAAAAAAAAGGGTATTTGGATATCCGCTTTGCTGTCCAAGGAGAAAGTTTACCATTTTTAAATCCACACAAATCACCCCTGATGTTCTTCATTTTAATTTTTTCAGGACTAGTGATATTGTTTGGTATTCCTCTTTTAAAGTAGTAGAATGACCAATGGGTATTGATCCAAATTTATTACAGGTGAAAAGGACCCATTTCAAATACGCTTTGAACGTCAATAAAAAGGCGCCATTCATCTGGTGTGTATTTTGATAAACCCATTTTTTTCCAGTAGGCCTCTTTTTATCGTTACAGAAAAACAAGTTATTTTCTTGAGAGAAAAAGGGCAGCAAGTCTTTATCTCTTTTACGGTAAAATGTAATGTTAGTACCGGGGTCAGTAGATTCTTTTCTTTTAATCTAGAGGCAAGTAATTCAGAAGCCTCCTTGATAGATTTAGGTCTCTAATAAGATCATTTAGTTCTTGTTGATTGAAAAAAATTTGGGGGCTTCCGACATCTGCTCGAAAATACTGTCGTTATCGGATTGCAAATGCTGAATTTCATCAGATTGAAGTTTCTGTGTCATCTTCTGGGAGTGTAGGAAGACTATCGAATGTTGGAAAGGGTATTTCTTCAGAATAAAGGTACTGGCCTTCTTGCTGAATCTAAGTCAGGATATGTCCATTTTTGTTTATTCTTACGATTAATGCCTTTAATATTATATACAAAAATAACCCATCGTAATGGTTTTTGCTTCTCCCAAACTTGGGACCCAAATTTAGGCAGTTCCTCTTTTACATTACCCCCGCAATGTTCAACGCATTTTTACATGTAAATGTGGGGCCCAAATTTATTTCCCCAATGAACCCAAAATGGCAATAATTCAAAATGGAAATGGTTTTCTTTTTTTAAAAGGTTTGAAAATTAACAGAAAAGTCGGGAAAGCAACCACGCTCTTGTGGCATAAGTTAAAATTTTTTTCGCCAAATCCCAAAACTCAAACTATTAAATTTCCTTTCTTTAAGAACCGTGCTTAATGTAAAGTATAATAAAGTAACAAAAACCCCCGGGAGCGAAATTCGGTCGGGAGGGTTGGGGTATCCGAAAGGTTTTCGATCATGGGATTTCCAAGTACCTAATTAATAATTTAATTTAATTTAGCCGGCCGCGAGATTTTGGTTTTGAGCAGTAAAAATATTTTGTCATTATTTTTAGCTTTTTTATACTGTATAATCGATTACCAAAAAACTAGAGGTGCTACGAAAAATTTGAAGACATTTTTGAAATCAACGCGCCCAAACTTATTTAAAACTCATTAGAAATTCTTCCCACCATTTTTTTTTTATTTTGTTGGGCTGTGTAATAATTTATATACTGCTTCCTACATCCTTAAAAAATATTTGGCACCTCTGATTCTTTTTTGTTTAATTGTTTTATTCTCCGTAATAGCAGCTATGAAAGAAGCCTTAATAATAAAAAATATTTAGACTTTTTTTCTTAAGAATGTACGTGTAAAAGATAATATTAAAGAAAAAAAACATATTTACTACGAGTAGATAAATTTAAACTGCTATGTTCTTACCACTAAAGCTGGAGAAGTGCTCTAACCAATTCAGCTGTTTCCGGTAACCGAGATAAGCAATTTGGGAGCCCACCACCCTGAAACAATAGAAAAATAATTCTAATTATACAGTGTGTTAATTAAAAATGGAAGTTTTTTAAATTGTCACAATGATGACGTAGTAAGTACGGAGGGGGACATATTTTACGTCAATTTAACATTTTTCCGTTTACCACCTTTCATGATGATGGGTTTTTATTTTAAAATACGAATCTACCTTAAAAACTAAGCCTGTGTGTAAAAAAAAATTAATTGCATCAGTGGTTACGGAATTACGATCAAAGATAGTTTGATTGGATTTAAATAAAATCTGAGATTTTAACTGTACTTAGACGCGTTTTCATAGAAATCCGTAACGTATTTTTAAGTCAGTTGAGAATTTTGAAAATAGGTGGATTGGTTGGGGTGCTCTGGTCAACTGGCCTATTCGTTCACCAGATTTGATTCTAATTAACTTTTTTGTAAGGTAAGAAAGTGTTTGGTGGTCGAACAACTTCTTAAGGCTGATTTACATTTTGTTAAGTAACAAGTGCATGTGAGAAGTGCAAGTTTTAAGTGATTAGAAAAATTAACGCCTATGACCTTTTATACGTTGATTTTACTAATCACTTAACACTTGCAGTTCTTACCTGCACTTGTTACTTACCAAAATTTAAATTAGCCTGTAACCATAATATATCATACATAATTTTAAATTAGTATTTAAGTATTTTTTTTAATGTACTAACAATTTAACAACTAGAGATTGAAAAAAATGTGATGTAATATAATTTTTAAAAAATAAAGCATTAAGTGCTCTCCTGTGCATGCCACTGGCAAAATAAAACAATTTTTAGCTTAAAATATGCCTTTAATAAATACTGTCACCAAGTTTCAGTGTCGTGCAAATTTACACTTTCTAGTTACTTGGGAAAATAAATATTTTTTAGCGTTTTAACAAGCTGTGTATAAAAAAAAACAAAGCCGTTTAGTACCAGTAGCGGATCCAGGATTTTCAATTTTTTACCCAAAGAAATTAAATTATTCCCCAAAATTATTAAATTTATTTCAAAAAGTGAGGGGGAAAGGCTGTGCCGCCCTGACTCTATAAGCATACGCTACTGAACATACCTATTCTTTACGACCCGTGAAAGTGTTCTTTTTTATTTAATAATTAATTCCTAAACCCTATAAAACTATGAGTTTTTTTAAAAGGTTATATATCATTAGAAACGTCGAATTAGCCTGTCTTTACGCAGTTATAACACCAGTAGGTTTTATTTTCCCCATTTTCAAAAAAATCAATTTAATTTAGAGTAATTTTTTTTTTTTTTTTTGAAAAATCATAAATGAAATGGGGTACTCAGGGTAGGCCTCCCCGTAATCAAGAAATATTGTAGAATATTTTTAGAACTTGTACAATTATAACTCAAGTAAGGTAGTATTAGACCACACTTACAAGCAAAGCCCAAGAAAATTGTAAACTTGAATTTTATTTTCCCTTTAATTTAGCGTTAGCCTTTTGAAAAATTAAAAAAAAATGAGAATAATCGTAGTAGGTCTTCCCGTAACCAAAAAATATTGTAAAATATTTTTAGTGTTTGTACAATTATAACACAAGTAATGTAGTATAAGACCACACTTATAAGCAAAGCCCAGGTAAATTGCAAAACCCCAGTTTTTTTTTCTTAAAAAAATATTTAAATAGGTTTAGTTCAGGGTTAACTTGTTGAAGAATTAAAAAAAAGGATAATCAGGGTAGGTCTCCCTGTAATTAAAGAATATTATGAAATATTGTTAAAACTTGTACAATTATAACATAAGTATTAGACCACACTTAGAAGCAAACATAGTGACTTGTAAGACCTTAATTTTATTTTCCTTTAAAAAAATATTTAATTAAGTTTAATTTTGGGTTAGCTTTTTGAAAAATAAAAAAAAATAGGATAAACGAGATAGGACACCCGTAACCAAGAATTATTATAAAATATTTTTAAAATTTGTATAACTATTACATAACTAAGGTAGTATTAGATCATACTTATAAGCAAAGCCCAAGTGAATTGTAAAACCTGAATTTTATTTCCCTTTTTAAAAAAATCATATTTAAATAAGTTTAATTTTAGGTTATCTTTTTAAAAAATTAAAAAAAAAAAACTAGGTAAGTTACTCATAACAAAGAATTATTATAAAATATTTTTCAAATTTGTACAACTATTAAATAAGTAAAGTAGTATTAGGTCACACTTATAAGCAGAGTCCAAGTGAATTGTAAAACCCTAATTTTATTTTTCTTACAAAAAATTTAAATGAGTTTAATTTTGGGTTAGGGTTTTGAAAAATTTAAAATAAATAAAATAATAATGTGTAAAACTTTAACACAAGTAAGCTAATATTAGACCACACGTATAAGCAAAGCCCAAATAAATTGTAAAAATTAATTTTATTTTTAATTAAAAAACAAGTTTATAGTTCAAAGTTATCTTTAAAAAAATTAAAATAAAAGTATATTTTAGGTAGGTTTCCCCGTAATCAAGAAATATTATGAAATATTTTTAAAAAATTACATACCAGCGGAATAATATAGACCCGAACTTTGTGTCAGACACTGTATGCACTAGTGAGTAAATCCTTTTTAACAGTTTAATTTCACTTCACTACCACACTTCGCTGGGTTTAGTCCTGTACTATTTTTACAGTTAACTAAGAGACCTATTCACTATTTTCAGTATTTTTGTACCACCTAAATACACACAATTTTAAGGATCCACCTTTCGATGTTACTCGTTCGAGATCCAAGACAAAAATGACTCAGAAATCTCCCGGTTTTGTATATGTTTTTGTTATCCTGATAATCAGGGTAGCAGTGAGTCACCTCTTTTGTGAAGTAAATAGATTATACATCTTTGTAAAAAAATATTTATGTAATGATGTGTAAGTTGTATGGAAAGGATTTTTATATGTACAGAGTGGGTCGACAGGTAGTTCGTGTCGATAGCATTTAATCTGTATGAGATGTCAAAAAGGCTTTTTCTTTTTACAGAACTTACAGGCTTTAAAAATGTATACAAGAATTAAATATTTTTTAAGATTAAGGAGAAGAAAACATATGCGGTGGATTAAAAAGTGTGGAGCAAAAGAAAACAATATACGGTGAATTAAAAAAGTGTGGAGCCAAAGAAAACAATATACGGTGGATTAAAAAAGTGCGGAACAAATGAATATATTTGAATGTTGGTAGGTTTCGGAGTTTTGGTTCCAGGGTTTATTTCAAATGTGGCATACTTCTTCAGAGGACGTTGTTATGACATAGCCCACTTTTTTACCCGGTGAGATAATCAAAACAGATAGTTTTTCCCCCAATTTTTAAAATCATTTTGTACAATATTATCTTTTTAAATTAAGTGAGGGGTATAAAATAGAACCTAAAAAACATGTTTGCGAAATTTAAAGCTCTACATAAAACTAATGCTTACATAACACTGTTTCAAATATGAATTAAGGTTTTGGGGTGGGTTGAATTTCCATTTTTTTAAGTGCGTTATTAAAATTTGTATCTCTGCAAGTTTCCGAGATCCCAATGATGATACCCGAATTCGAGACACCCTATACAGGGTCATCCAGAATAACGAATTTATGTTTTTTTTCGTAAAATCTTAAGGAACACTTAGCAAAATGATTTAAATTGAAACCAAATAGACACGACATAAAATTAACATTTTTCTAATGGACTTTCGTATTAATTTTTAGACCAGCATAATTAATTTAAATAATATGTAAAGGTAAGTGTATCTAAAATGTAAAAACACAAAAGGTCAATCTTTTGCCAAAGTCTAGTCGCTATATTTAACATTTGAATTATTAGATTTCTCTTGGCCATATTGTTACTATTAAACATAATTTACATATACGAGTATATACGTATGCTTCAAGCATATACCTACTGGAGGTAGCTTTGCTGCTTGGCAGTGCGAAAAAGCGTGCAAGAACTCAATGGTTTGTGGGAGGGGTATATACTCCGTTCTGCGTGCTAATTGATCAGCACCTCTCCGTCGACCAATCAGCACGTTTGAGCGAGAGAAAGGTCATACTGTGATTCCTCTTACTTTCTTGCGCGTTTATTCGCACTGCCAAGCTGCAAGGCTGCCTCTAGTTGGTATACAGTGTGTATCAGCCAAATGGAATAAATTCGATAATAAATAAATGAGGCGTTTCGAAAAAACACTCGGACACGTCTATTTGTATTTTTAGTTGCGCATTTTTTTCATTAAAAACTTTTTATACAGGGTGTATCATGTAACAGGGGCTAATACTAACTTTCGTAATTTAAATGCAACGCTATGTATATTATTGAATTTTTGGATTCCTCAGAACATTCTAGACATATTTCATGTACAATGTCATATACCTATCTTTAATTGTTTTGGAAATATTAGCTGCTTTTAGTTCTATTGTTTTGCATGCTTGCCACTAACTTAAGGGTTACTTTGCGGGCATATACCTAGTAGATGCAGCCTTGTGATTAAGCGTGCGAGAAGGAAGAAAGAATAGGTGTATAACCTCTCTATATCTCTCTCTTAATTTGTCGGTGGTGTATATACCCGTACGCGGAGCGAGAGAAAAATCTAATACATGGATTCTTCTTTCTCTCTTGCACCCTTGTCCGCACAGCTGAGCGGCAAGGATGCCTCTAGTAGGTATATGCACGAAAAGTAACCCTCAAGAAAGTGGGAAGTATGCAAAGGCAATAAATCTGAAAACGCTTAATATTTTCAAAACAGTTGAAGATAGGTATAGGACATTGTACATGAAATATGTTTAGAATGTTCTGAGGAATCCAAAAATTGAATAATATACAGGGTGTTGCATTTAAATATAAAAGTTAATATTGGCCACCGTTACATGACACACCCTGTATAAATGGTTTTGGTTGAAAAAAATGCACAATTAAAAATACCAATCGACATGTCCGAGCATTCTTTTAAATACGCTTCCATTTACTTATTATTGAATTTATTCCATTTGGCTGATACACACTGTATGCTCTAGGTATATACAGTGGAAATATTTATGTCATTTTAACCCACGTGTAAGATTAAACACGCGTGTTGTTTAAATAGATCCACCTAAAAATAATCAACTTGATTCTTATTATCCATTAGTTATGGTTATAACTGTATAATTAAACAATATACAGTAAAAAACCTAGCAAAGGACACAATATTTGTAAAAAAGTTTTAAATATAAATACTCTTGTCAATACTTCCGTTTTGCATCTTGCGAGTACAGTCCAGCACCAAATTCATAGAAAAATCGCAGCGATATAAAATACCAAAAAAAACGGCGGAAAAATGTTGCGAATTCGTAGGCTTAAGGTTTGGTTATTATTCCGATGGTCATAGATTAAAGAGGTCCGATAATCGAACACTTATCCAGTCCACTTTTTAGGTTAACTTTCAATTTATTAATTTTATTTTTTTAAGTAAAACTAAAATAGTAGGTAGTAGCGGTACTATATCAGGAAATAATTACATGAATTAGTTATGTTTGCGACTCTTTGCAAATAGAGTGCCTGATCTTTTAGTTTTGTAGCATTTATTATAACTAATTATAACACAAGTTGTTTCAATATGGATTTTTGGAAAAACACTCTAGGTGCACCTACTAAAATAGTGGCACCAATGGTAGACGCCAGTGAACTTCCTTGGCGTCTTTTAAGTAGAAAATATGGGGCCCAATTATGTTATACACCCATGTTGCATAGTGCACTGTTTTCTAGGGATCCCAAGTATCGAACTGAAGCATTAGCATCAAGTGACGAAGACAAACCTTTAATTATACAGGTAGGTAGAGATTGTGGACCTTATAGAAAATTTAGTTTTAAATTATTTTTATAGTTTTGTGGAAATGATCCACAAATAATGTTAGATGCAGCTCTTTTGGCTCAAGATCATTGTCTGGCCATTGATATAAATTTGGGGTGCCCTCAAGCTATTGCCAAAAGGGGACACTATGGTGCTTTCTTGCAGGATGAATGGCCTCTATTGCATAAAATGGGCAAGTATAGCCTAAAATCCATATTATTAAGGTAAATTATTTTATTAATTTTTGTGTTTTTTTTTAGTTAGTTTATTAAGTAAAAACCTAAAAGTTCCAGTAACATGTAAAATACGAAGATTTGAAACTAAAGAAAAAACTGTGCAATATGCCAAAATGTTAGAATCTGCAGGCTGTAAAATGTTGACTGTCCATGGACGAGTAAGAGAACAAAAAGGTCCACTTACTGGTCTAGCTGACTGGAGTTATGTCAAGGCTGTTAGGTAGGTGTGTAAAATTATTTTTGAAAAAGGGTCCATGGTCAAAAAAGTTTAAAAAACGCTGGCCTGGCCTCATGTATCAAATCTTGCTAGATCTAGTAGTATCATCATATCATGTCTTGCATCAGTGTGTTATATAACTACCTAATTGATTATCTATAGTAAAACAATAATATTATGATTTTTGTAATACTCTTAAAAACACTGTGAAAAATAATTTGATAAGTATTTCTAAACTTTCCTGGGTCTATAAAAGTAGGACAAAACTTAAAAATTCCAAAGTAGTTTATAAACTTATAAGTGCTGTTTTACAGATACAAAATAAAAATATTTGATTTATTATGTCCAAAATTTTAATAAAGATTTTCATAATAATTTGTGTCTGATACTTTAATAAATTTGAGCAAAAATATATCTTTTATTTATATGATACTCATATGCACAACCAGTGATGTCAGATAGCTAGGGATGAAAATCCTGAGGCGATCTCGTCACTTTTCCCTAGAATTCCCTAGATTTTTCTTCGAGAGTTCTCGTATTAAAAAATCTTTTATTTCACAGAAAATCAACCACTATAGAAGTTCCAGCCATTCTTGTTTAAATTTTTAAAGATAGTACTTCTGTTTTTTTGGTTTTGATGGTCCGGATCTATTAAAATACGGACATAAAAATTGTTAGTTATATAAAAATTTGAGTGGCACTGTACTTACAAATCTATATCCGGGTTAGTTGATTCCGATGAACTCATGATTCCGATTTTATTAGGTACCTAAACCATAAACCAAAAACAGAAATTCCCTTTATCCCTGGAAGACCAAAAAATCCCTAGATCTGGGGAAAATTCCTTAGATCTGACCTCACTGTGCACAACCCCTTATTTTGTAAACAGTTGTCTAATATACCATAACCGGAAAATTGTCAGGTGTAGGTAGGTAAATGGAAGTTGCTTGGGTGTTAAGACAGTAAAATAATAAGGGATAAAGATCACAATAGACAAAAAAGTGGCTGCAAAGAAGAGAAATAGGCATCAGTGTTTGATATATATTTTTCTAGAGACATAGATTTATGGATAATAATCATTTATTTATTGTAAATCATAAATCTTTTAAGATTTTTTCTTAAAGTTATTTAAAAGCTTTACATTGTAATTTATTTAGCATATAAAATTCTGAAAAAAAAAGTTTTTAGGCTGATCCAATATTGTTCACCCTGAAAATTGTTCTGTGTGGATTCTCGCGAATTTACTCAATTCTTTTTTAAAAAATATAGAGCTTGTTTACTATTATAAATTATTGGTTAGAAATAATAGGTGTGTAAAATAATTATTGTTTAAATTTTTGACACAATTTGAAAATAAGTTTCGTAAAATAATTATCATACTTGTAAAACGGCTTCAAGTGCATAAATTTTACATAAGGTAACATAACCTAATAAAGTTCTAGGAAGGTCTATAAAAGTAAGATCAAAATTCTGTAAAGTGTTTGTCAAATCATAGTTATTGCATTATTATTTACATCTAATTTTTTATTAGAAAATACCTAGCTCAAGTTAGTACATCACTGAAGTTAGGTATTTGAAAAGTTGGATGCTATGTTTTTTTTTAGAGAAGCAGTAAGTATTCCTGTAATATCAAATGGTAACATCCAAAATATGCAAGATTTAGAAAGGTGTCTAGAAGAAACAGGAGCAGTTGGAGTGATGACTGCTGAAGGAAACTTATATAATCCCTCTATTTTTATGTACCGAAATCCGCCGGCTTGGGAACCGGCTTTAGAATATCTGGAATTGACTGAAAAGTATCCCTGCCCAAACAGTTATATAAGGGGGCATTTGTTTAAGTTGTTTCATCATGTGTAAGTTATTTTTAAAGACCTAGAAAATATTAGATTATTAGAAGAAACTGAAGAAGGGGAAGTTATTACTAATCCCTTTTTGTAGACACCAATGAGGTATATTAACTACAAAAAGTGAAGGGCCAAAATTTTAAAGAAATAATAAAGGTAAAATATTAAATTATTGCCCAAAAATTTTTAATTTGTTTCAAAAGTTGGGGCCCTGGGCCCCTCTGGCATCCCCAAGTGTATACCCCTGGTAGACACAATTAATTTCTTTAGGCCAATGTCATTAATAGATCTGTCATTTAAACATTTTTGGTAGTTTTTACATTTACATTTTAGCAAAGTGCATTTTAAAATATATAATTTACTTAGTAGAGAAGTAATTCAACTATATAGAGAGTAATGATAACAAAGATAAAGTAGCTTATAACACTAATTATTTTCTTAAATTTAATCGTCAAAGTATGCCAAGTTTAAGACTTACTTGGCTTTTGGTTTACGGTTATGTTTTACATTAATTCAAAAACATTGTAGGTTATCACTGCCAGAAAATAACTCATTACGCATTGAATTAGGCGCTGCAAACACTTTGGACCAATTTAAACAAATAACTAGCAAAATTAGATCAATGTATGAACCATACCACATTGCTGAAAAAAGTTGGGAGGGACAGTAGAGCCAGGTACTCAAAATTTGGTGTTACCTCCTTGGTTATGTCAACCATATGTAAGAGATACACCTGAAAATCATGTTAAGAAAGTTGAAGTAAAAAGAAAAGAAGCAGAGGAAGGATTGGTTAGTAACAAGATGTACAAGATAACATTAAAATATATTTATTTTCAATCAGTTTTTAAGTTGTCTAAATGTGATACCTCCCTGTTGGTTGTATACCTTGCAATTAATGTACTGATTCTGATTTTGTTATCTTTCTGACAGAGAATGTTGCCAACAGGCTTTATTTATCTTAAAAAGAGCTGACAAAAGCTTTGTATAAAGCATAAATATTATGTACTATAGTAACCCTATTTTTAGTCGTTTAACATGTTTTCCCAGTTTTGTCAAATTAAATTAGTATTTAAAATTTTATTATATTTTAATTGTTTATATTATGGTTTATGCAATTTTTCAAAAAAATGTATTCAATGTATGCAAATATTGTGTGTTTACACACTTGTTACATAAATGTCTATTTTAGAAAGAAGGCAATAAAAGACAATATGAAGATGCTGATGGAAATCTTATTAGTAGAAAACAGATGAAAAGGTTAAGAAGGATAATGAGACGGCCTGAAAAACCTGAAAATTGCCCTGATAGGCCTCTGGAAAAATGTTCCCTTTGTGACAATCCATTGGTAAGCACTATTTAACACATTTGCACACAGACATAATCCAAGGGCACATTTTTGCTGTGTTCAGATTTATCATCTGTTGGTTAGTTGTGATTTGTTTTGGTTAGTTGAGTCCACGTTAATTTAGCGTTTAGGAGATGAATGATAATCATGGAGAACGGAGCTTCGGAGATCCTTGGACCCAAGGCTTCAATGGGGCTCACACATAACGACGTGTGTAGAAAACTAAACAAAAGCCTCTTTACTTAAACCTTATACCGAGTGTTTGGTTTACAAAAGAAAGCTCTGAGGGTCCTTGCAGATCTGGGTTTTAGGGATAACTGTTGTCAGGCTTATAGGAGGTTTAGAATCCTCACTGTGCCATCCCAGTACATTCTGGAAAATCTTTGTTTTCTAAAGCAGAATATTAACCTGTATACAAGTCATGAGGAGATGCATGGGTATGACACCAGGCATAAACAAAACATTGTACCAGCGTATTGGCGTTTGAGAAGGTGTCAAACTGGACCAGGTTATTGGGCAATAAATTTTTTTAATGTATTGCCTGAATGTATAAGAACATTGCCTGAAAAGAAATTTGATATAACAGTTAAGCAGATACTAATTGAGAATGCTTTTTATTCAATACAGGAATACCTCGGGTATAATTTTGACAATTTTAACTTTAATTAGGATTTGTTTTGTTGATTTGTTTTAAATGTACTGTGCATATATATATATATATATATATATATATATATATATATATATATATATATATATATATATATATATATATATATATATATATATATATATATATATATATATATATATATATATATATATATATATATATATATATATATATATATATATATATATATATATATATTTTAAATTATTATAAGTATTTAAATTTGTTTTGTTTAAAAATCACGTTTGTTATTATATATTTTTAATTTGTTTGATAAGTTTATGATTGTTTAAAATGTTGCGGTGTAAAGAATCTGTATATTGACATGAATAAATAATTTGAATTTGATACCAGGCGAACTCTCACATAAAAACACTTGCATATGTAGGGGGGACCTATATGCTCCCTTCTCATGGTAACCTAAGGGTGTAACGTGTGTACCGCCTGAATTTTGGCCGTCTTTCAGAGTTGATGCGAAGTACTTAAATGAGTTTTTAAATCGATAAATTATGAAAATTTCATTTTAAAAATTCGCAGGCATATTCACCAAAACTAACCAGAACTAATAAAAACTAACCGACCAACAGCTCTTGGACATGAGATCAGATCATTGACAGCCGTCTATAACTTTGACAAACCATATAGTGTCAGCTGCTGTAGAATTATTTTAATATTTAATTGTTTTGTCTTTAAGGCAATTTTTATAAATCTCATATTTCTCCATAACTGTTGTATTTTTAGGGTTCAAAATGTGGTTTTAAACTATGTAAAAAATGTTGTAAAGATAAATGTTTTATTGAAAATCTGGATTGTGCGGGACACAGAATTTTAGTAAAAACCAGGAGGAAATGGCAAAATCATATTCAGAAAAGAAACAATTAGCTAATGGTATCGGAGAAAGCATTGATAGGAATGAAGAAGGTAACAAAGCAAACTTAAGATCATGATAATAAATAATTTTCCACAGTAAAGAAAGACATTTTTAATAACCTAATTCCCATATTAGGGAACAAAGAAGGTGGGTAAAGATCGGCCTTACTTCACCCATCATGTTCGTGAAAATTCAAAGTTTTAATTTAGTCTATTTTATTACATTTATAATAAGTCCAAGTATCTTTATTTACATCTGCAATAAATTGATAAAAAAATCAGAATGGCAAGTACCAAAAAAACTTTAAACTTACCATTTTTATTGAATTTTTGCCATTTTACACGTTTTTTGTCTTTTATTTTAAAAAAAATTCTTGATGTGCTTTGTGCACCAACTTATTTAGTTTGGTGCGTTAAGCGCATCACGAAATTTTTAAAAATAAAAGATCAAAAAACGTGTAAAATGGCAAAAATTCATTTAAAATAGCAAGTTTGAAAGTTTTTTTTGGTACTTTGCCATTCTGATTTTTTTACCAATTCATTGTAGATGTAAATATAGATAATTAGACTTATTATAAATTTAATAAAATGACCTAAACTGTAACTTTGAATTTTCACGAATATGAGTGCGAAAAAAGGCCGATCTTTACCCACCTTCTTTTACATATAGACATTTTTTATATCTTGAAATCATTGTCTAAAATAAATTTAAAATCATACAAGAAATGGTACATGTGATACTATGTACAGTTTGTAACCAAGCAACCTAACCATGAGTAAATTCTAAAGTATTTTCATGATGTTTTAAAAAAAAGGTAGTCCAATACTTTTATGCAATTAAATATTTCTAGTGAATGGCTGTTTCTTCTTAAATTTTTTTCGTATAATATAAACTTTGATTAAAACAGGAAATTTGAATTTGTCATTAATATTTTATACCAGAGACTACGTTTTTTATATTATATTGACAGTTATAAATGAAAATATGTACATTAAATGAAAAAAAAAACAAATTCTAAAAAACATTCTAAAAAGCAAATGTAAAAATTAGCCTTCGAAAAAACCGCGGAAGAATTCACGTATGTTATAACGTGATACTGTATACTTGCAGCTTCCTCAAGTGTGTTTGAAAAGGAGATTTACGATCAGTAATATGGTGCTGTTTGCGTTGTGTCGACACAGTTGTGAGAACTCAATTGGGTAACAGCAATAAATAAATACCTATTTGAAGAGGTGGCAAATAATAAAGAGATGTGCAAGAATGTGTTTTAAAATTTTTAAGATTACTGCATGCATGCAATTGGGTTGCATCATTTAAGAAAGGTATGTTTTCATTTGAAGATAGGGAAAAAGGGGGGAGACCGATCTCGAGTTCACATCAAAAGATTTTATACAGGTTCTTAGTATCAGGACCAATC
Source organism: Listronotus oregonensis (assembly GCA_019359885.1). NCBI lineage: Eukaryota > Metazoa > Arthropoda > Insecta > Coleoptera > Curculionidae > Listronotus > Listronotus oregonensis. The sequence continues at coordinate 270,389 of JAHBCN010000099.1, read as the reverse complement.
AGTGACCGACCTGAATATTGCAAGCGTTTTGCTATATTTAAACCTTATTAAAAATAAGATAACGAAGAACAAATCTAATTAATAAATATTGAAAACTCAAATGATAAAACTCTCTTATTAGCCAAAAGCATTGGTTTATAGGCCTTAGGTCAAAAATTACAATTTTACCCAGGATGTTAGGTATAGGATATTATAATGTAGGATTATATAGCTACTACAGAGCAAGAAGCACGCTATAGAAATTGGCTTGATGCTAGATACGGTCAATTTGTAGCATTGACAATCAAATGGTTCGGTTGTAGGCGGTGTGGTTTATGAAGTTATAGGCAGACAAGCAGCTGCACTGTTGATGTGGCATATGCAACTGTTCTAAAAATAGGTATGTACTAATAATAAAAACTGTGGATACCTGGACATACCGGTATAGAGGGTAATGAATCCGCAGACCTCCTTGCCAAAAGGGGGGCGGAGACAAAATTCACAGGGCCGGAACCGGTCATCGGTATATCTTATAGAATGGCCAAGCAGTTCATATCAGCTTGGACACAAAGAAAATCTTCAGTACTGGCATAGACTTCCGGGTTTCAGACCCTCGAAGGCCTTTATAAGCCCACCGAACCAACAATGTACTGTCAAACTACTGGAGCAATCAAGGGAACACCTTAAAACTCTAGTGGGACTATACACAGGACACTGCAGATTGAAATACCACATGCACAAGATCGGCCTGGCGGAAGACGCCGAATGTCGCATGTGCATGGAGGGGGATGAATCGGCAGAACACATACTGTGTTCGTGCCGAGCAATGGCACGACTCAGATTCCCAATTCTTGGCAATAACACCTTGTTGCCGGGGGAGGTGAAAGATCTCTCTCCCAACAGAATCATCAGATTTATTAGAAGTCTGGACCTGGTGGGAGGAATATAAAAGGGTGTGAGCCACAATAGACCGATCGGTCGCGGTGGAAGGGTGTTATACCCACTCACTTTAAACCTAATAATAAATGCGGCACTGTATCAAATTTTGCAAAAAATGGTATAGTTCTAGTCACCACGTAAACAATAAATATGTTGAAAGAATGTTTAATTTGTAAAATTTTAAATTAAAAAAAGTGGTGTTTTAAACACATAAAAAGGAAATAAATTTTAAACATTATGGTCACTCAATACTGTAAAATAAGTGTGTAACACAGGTAGCTTAGGATAAAAATGTGTGAAAAGATCTTTAAAAAGATAATGTGACATTTTAGATGCCACTGTAACATATTTTTTCTATATTTAGTTTTTTCACGTTAAAATGCGTTGTGCAAAAACATTTACCGAAATGATTTAAAATATTTAAAGGAAAATATAAAGGTTATCGTTAGCTGCCGAACATATAAAGTGAATTTTACAATCTTCACGTCTTAATAAAGTTGGTGTGCACTTGCATCTGGACAGTGCTTACAGAAAATCTATAGAAACATTTGATGAGAATGTGAGGTAAACTCAGTCTATTTTACATAATATATTAAAATGCGTGCAAGTTTATGGAACCTTTACCCAGGCATTAAAGGAACCCACAGGGATCATCAGAAAATCAAAAAATCTCACTATTTATGAACATAACTATAAGAAACATTTTAATCTCGGGATATGCTTTGGAAGCAAAAACTTTTATCATCAGCCTTATACATCCTTATAAAAAGAAAAAGACCATAATTGTCCTTATAATAGGTCTGTTTGTTATCCAGAAATAGTATACCTACACTATTTTATGGTTTTTTGTGAATAATTCGTTTGTTATCGTCAGTGTACTTTAGGACTAGGTTTTTGGTATGAATTCTGGTGTAAACTAGTTTTCACTTAATCACTCTCGAGGTATTGAAGTAAGATGCATTTTTACTACAGCACTTGAATTTGTTTGTTTTTATTACAACCATAAAGCCATTATTTATTTTCTGAAATAAGTCTAAAACGCGATTAGTACAAAAATCAAATACGGAACTTATTTACACTTAGTTCCACTTTTTAGTCCTACACATACCCTGTCCTACACTGTACTTGATAAGAGACCTTATATGTGGAACGATTAAAATTTTTGAAACTTAAAAAATAATTCATTGAATATATTATATTAAATAATGGAACCTTAATCTCATTATGGACTAAAAAATTATTACCAAATAATAAATGAAATTTTATTGGATTTTATTGGGTGAAAAAATTAATGACTTACTTTATGCAAACATTCTTGACAGTCGTAAACTAAAGGTAGCGATATTTTTATATTGTTCATTTAGGTAACACCACGCTTTCAAGAATTTGTCGTGAAATCCAGTAAAGTGTATGTTTTGGTACTTGGTTATCGTTGGCCGAACTAAGGAAAATAACAAAAAATCCGCACCTACAGTACATATTACTTAGTATTTGTGGCTGCCCCAAAGATAAAAAACTGTGCTGTGTTGTCATATTGTTTTTATTTTTCATTAACTATAATAAGGAAAACATGATTTTTTTAATACATAAGAGTTTCATAATATTTTTAAAATGTTGAAGTGGGAAATACATTCCGTTTGTCTCCTTTGACGGTCACCTACTACATAGTGTGGGCCCTGCTGATATGTATTACATATTTGTACATTCATCTAAATCAATATTTTGTATTTAAAAAATTGCTGTCAGTAGCTGTTTTTTCTTTAAAAAATCTATTTTTTGTCCTTATATTTACTTTGGTTGAATTAACATAAAGTTTTGCCTGTTATTATTAATCATCAGACTTATTTTTTTCTTTGTGTATTTAATTTTAATGAGAAAACCTCTTCGCAGTAAAAGAACAATAAACATTTCATAGTAATGATCCATCCAAAAGTTTATTGACACTAGTTTATTATTAAAATGCAAAATTTATGGTTAGTATTAGGAAATCCCACTTTCAACTGTAAAGTTCGTCGAATAAACCACAAAGATTTAGATGTCCAAACTGTAAAATTAATAGCTCCTTTTGGAATATTTTATTTATAGTATTTAACATAAGTAGTACGCTTATATCATAAAATTTCGATGCAAGTATGAATACTTTTATACCTTTTTATTAATGCATGTTCACCCATTAAGTGTTTTTTAATTTTATCCTTGTTTTATTTTAAAAAATTATTTTTTAAAATAATATACTACAAAAACGAACATTAAACAAATCCATGAACGCGACATAATAGTATGCATCCTTGTTGCAACAATTATTGCGTTACACGAGTTGCATAAATCTGGCTCCGCTCTCCGTTTTATAAAAACTAAATGCAGATACACTAATTTTATTTGATCTTAAAGGATCCTGCACAAAACCAATGGAAAATTCTATCGAATTTACTGAAATTTTACAGAAATAGGTATAGTGTAATTCAAATTCGTCCCTCGCCTTAGAATCTCGGAAACTATAGAAGATACCAAGATGGTTAAATCGGGGTAAAGTTGCGCATTTATGGGACTAACAATACACCGTTTAGAAAGTTTAGAAAATCCACGTATTTCCAGAGATATCCAAGAGAAACCAAAAATTTGGAAAATCGTTTTTATTTTTTCCGCGCTATATGATGGTTCTCTCAGATTTTACATCCGACGTTTCTTCACTCGACTACCATTATTAACTTTTTTTTTTTAATGGGCGCCATATTGAATTTGGTAAATAGTGCTTCTTATTCTTATTTCAGCAATGTTATACTTTGGAAGTTAGTAACTATTTATTTTTTAAAAAATCTTAGTTGGCCTTGATTCTGGCGATTTTTTTTTAATTTTTTTATGTAAAGAAATAGTATAGATTTTTAGTAAAACTTACTTAAATAAAGAAAGTAAAGATATATTACTAAAACTTTATTACAAAACAAAAACATTTAACAAAATCTAAAATGGCGCTTTTTACTAGTCATTAATACAATTGCTTGTTAAAGGAATTAGTCTAGGGCTAAATGAAATTTTGTTTTATAAACTTGCTAAAAATATTGGTGTTTTTAAAGTAAAAATAATAATTAAAATCTTAACCAGATAATATAAATTTGATAAATAATAATCTATACAGGAAATATTACAGAAAGTTTTTAAAAATAAGGGTTTTTCCCTTTTTGGATACATAGACAAGTTTTAACTAAAGTATTAAAAACCCTAGAATCTTTTCCCTTGTTTTTCAAATTTTCATAAAAAATTTTAAAAAGGTTTTTTTACAGTAGCATATAATTTTTTTTTTCCTAAAATACTTTTGTTTTCAGAGTGTTTCACAAAAACTAATTCAAAATTGTAAGGTTAGAGGACCTTCATGCAAAAATATATCATTTAAATATTCATAGATAGCTCTAGTGTTGTGTGCAGGGACACCATCATATTGGAATCAAAATTCGTTAAAATTTGCAAGGGGTGAATTATCAACATTCTTAAAAATCGTATTTCAGAAAGTCAAGTCAAGGTTATGAGTATGTCTTTGTAACAGTTTGTTGCCCCCCCAAAATTTTTTCAAATACATTTTTTAAATTGGGTTTTTCCATTTTTTCTTTTAAAAAATTTTTTAGAAAAAAAAATTTTTTAAAAGTATAATTTTTTCCTTCCCTTTCTTAAAAACTAAAAATTTTTTTAAAAATTTTAAGTATAACTTGTTATACACTGTTGACCTCTGTTTAAAAAACACTATTAACCTGTGTAAAAATCCTATATAGCGCCCATAGGAAAAAATAAAGTTGATGATGGTGGCCGAGTGACGAAACTTTGGAAGTTAAATCTGAAAGCACTATCAAATAGCGCGCAGAGAAACTGGCATGTCATGTGCAATTTATTTTAAAATCCGTTTTGAAATTGTGCCAGGAAAAAATAAAAACGATTTACTACAATTTTGGTTTCTCGGATATCTCCGGCAACACTCGGAATTTTAGAACTTTCTAAACAGCATATTGTTGATCATAAAAGCGCAACTATGCCTCAATTTAACCATATTCGTATCTCCTATAGTTTTTGAGATTCTAATGGTGAGGATCAAATTTGTACTACCTTGTATAGTTTTTCGCATGCTAATAAAAAGTCTCAATGAGCCCAAAAAGTTCCATATGCATAGTTTTCTAGATATCAGGCCTCAAAGTGAACTGAATAACTGACAAGTCAATATTTTCTTTTAATAATATCACTAGGTGAGAGTATACGAGGGTTTTTAGCGTACCTGGATGCGCTTGTCCATGCAAGGTCACCATGAGGTCATTTAAGGGTCAAAAAAAAAATTTCCCCAAAGGGGGAAACCAATTATGTTATTTGCTTGACCATGCACGGTCACCTAAAGGTCGTTTGATCCGAAAAAACCCTTTGTATACTCTCACTAAAAATTATTAAAATGAAATGTTTATTTGTAAGGGTTAAGGGTAACCTTTTTAAAAAATTTTAAATGGCCCCGATATCTCGAAAATTTAGGGAGCCCGATTTTGGACCCATTGAACTTTTGATCATGAAGTTCAAACCCTTTTTTCTGCACAATTTCAGCTAATTCCCAAAAGATTTTTTTCCCTTGGTTTTTGCCGGGGCTTTTTTGGGGTATGTTCCAAAGTAACCTGTTTTAAAATTTTCTAGTGATGTAACAATATTCGCATTCGCAAAAAAAACTGGGAAAGTTTTTGTATGAATATCAGAAAAAAAAAATTTGAAAATAATAGTATGTTAATAAAATCAAAACCATTCATTTCTTATTTTTTTTTTTACAAGAAAAAGTAAAACCTCTAATCACATTATCAATCTTCTTTTAAATTTATAATTTGGTATTATTTATTTATTTACTTTTCTTTGGGCAATAAAGGGTTAACGATTAATTTTTTTTTGAACTTAAAGACAGGAAAAAATATTATAAAAAAAAACAAACAAAAATTTCATGAAATTTTTTTCAGTTTTTTGGGGGCCCAAAATTTTAACAAAAAATGAATATTCGCTTTTGCATTCGCCGAATGTCTGTAGCAAAAAATTTGCATTAAAAATTTTCAAATGTTCAAAAAAAAGACATTTGTTACATCACTAGTGTCTACTTTTAAAAAGGAACCACATAAAAAAATTTTTTTTAAAAAAGTTTTTCAAAAAAAAAAGGTTTTTTTAATAAAAAATTCTGCATAGTCCAAAACTTAAAAAAGCATTAGAATCATTTTTTTTAAACCGTATACGAAATTTTTCAAAAAAATTGAATTTTACTCAAAAAAAAAGACCTTTTTTATTTTTGGAAAAACAGAAAAAAAGTTATAAAAATAAAGTTATTTTTTAAAATTTAAAATTATATTTAAATATGCAATTACAGCTATTTAGCATAAAAATTTAGGATTGGTGATTATTTACCTTTTTTTTTTTTTATTTTACGATTTAGTAAATTTACCATTTTTACTGTAATTTTACAAATACGAACTCACTCTGACACACAATGTAAAATATTTTATGTCAATGCATCCTAGATTACGTTAAACTGTATCAAGCCAGAACAATTAATATGGAACTATAAGTAAATAATCACCAATCCTAAATTTTCATGCTAAAAAGCTGTAATTGCGTATTTGAATATAACTTTTAATTCAAGATAACTTTACTTTATAACATTTTTCTGTATTGTAAAAAGTAAAGGTACTTTACTCTTGAGTAATGGTTGCATCTTAAGTTTTAGACCATGCAGAACTTTTTTTTAAGAAGAGCTTTTTTTAGTAAACTTTATAATAAAAACGTTTTTCAGTTAGATACACTGTATATAAAAATAATTTTGAAATCTGGATTTCTGTGCACAACAAATGTTTTTTTGCGATTAAATTTAAATAAGCCAAAAAAAGGCGACTAAACTGAGGACTTGCTTAACACAATCCTAAATATTTTTACGTTCTACTTGTTCTGTTTATTTACTGAAACCTACTGACATTATTCTCGATTTAATTAAAATATTTTAATAAAAATAAAACGGGGCATAATGGTTTTCATTATTATTGCAGCAATTATTTATCTGACTCAAAGAAAATATTTCCGACATCAAACGCGAAAAAATATATTTGAATATCAAATGATTTATTTTTTTTATTTAAAGCTCGATTAACAGATACTAATTATTGCTTACATTTGAGCGTAATAAATACATGGCGCCTATTTTATGATTAATATGATAAACGCGAATAATAAAAAATGTGTGTAATTAAAATACCAGTTACACTATCTCGGCTTGACGTATTCGTTTTGTAATTTAGTATAAAATCACTAAATCACTTTCAATTTTTAAGAATTTAATATAAAATTCTAGCTGCTTTTTGGATTTTTCCTAGTTGTGTGTTTGGTAAAGAGACATTTTTCGAAATATTTTAATAAATACTTTTTCCATAAAATCACTTGAAGAATTACCATCTTTAATATTTTAAATTACTTTAGATACCATAGATATATACAGGGTGTTCCAACAGTAATGGGACACAGAGCAACAGAAGATTCCTTAGGTCGAAATAATGCAATTAACGTAAACTTGCCTTATCACAAAGTTGATAATAACCAAGATACAGGGTGTCAAACTTTTAATTTTGTTTTCGTTTTTTCGTAATACTTTTTTTACTAAAAGACATAGCGGTAAAAAATTAGAGGTTTGGGGTTCTTTGAGGCGAGAAATTAAAATTCGTCCATACTTTTAATGTTGCTAGTAGAGGGCGCCAGCTACGGCCTACCCTACTTGTTTTAGGTAACATAACTTTTTTAAGCTTAGTATATTGACCTGTTTATTAAAAAAGTAGTTAGTATAATTCCCGCTGCGTCAAAAATGTATTACCTCATTTAGGTCTCTAGGAGCAACTGTTTTCGAAATAAACGCACTTTAAAGGACCCCGCAATTTTTGTATGGAAAATAGGTTTTGACCAATTGTTTTTAACTTTGCAAAGTAATAGTTTTCAACACGCTGATCAAAAGTCTCCACGGGAACAAAACCCGAAAACCCCTCTAACCCCCCAAATTCAGCCTCAAAGGTCTCCAAATCCCAATGACCTTTAAGGTTAATTTTGGGGAGGTTAGAGGGGGACTTGGGTTTTGTGCCCGTAAAGACTTTTGATCAGCGTGTTGAAAATTATTACTTTGCAAATTTTATAAACAATTGGCCGAAACCCATTTTTTATAGGAAAATTGCGGGATCCTTTAAAGTGCGTTTATCACGAAAACAGTTGCTTTTAGAGACCTAAATGAGTTATACATTTTTGACGCAGCGGGAATCATAGTAACTTCTTTTTTAATAAACAGGTAAATATACTAAGCTTAAAAAAAGTTATGCCCCCTAAAACAAGTAAGGTAGGCTGAAGCTGGCGCCCTTTACTAGCAACATCAAAAGTATGGACAAATTTAAATTTCTCGCTTCAAAGAACCCCCAAATCCCCATTTTTGTACCGCTATGTCCTTTAGTTAAGAAATTATTGCAAGAAAACGAAAACAAAATTAAAAGTTTGACACCCTAAATCTTAGTTTTATTAACTTTGGGATGAGGCAAGTTTACGTAAATTGCATTATTTACACCCAAGGAATCTGCTGTTTCTTTGTGTCCCATTTCTTCTGTATATTTTAGGTATAGAAACCATTTAAAAAAATATTTTTAACAAATAAATAAGTTGTTTAGAATTTTCAGTACGTGGTGACAGTTCAAATTCTTGAAATGAATTTTATCCAAGAAAAATTATAGCAAGACAAATTTTACGTAAGAAATCTTTTAAAACTGTAAATACATGGTTTATCATTTCCACGTATCGGTCTGTTGGTTGAAATTTTAGGTAATATTAAAAAACAATCTTTTTTGTAATTTAAATAGAATACCTTTATAAATGGTATCGAGACTTATAAGGGTGGTAAAAGGGGGATAAAGTAGGGTTTAAGGAAAAAAAATCGAATGTATTAAGATGTACTCGAAAACGGCTTGGGAAAAAAATGGAATACATGATATTTACTTTAATGTTTTATTATTAATAAGTTGTCCAGTCGCCCATTATCAATAATATCCTGGAGTCTCCGAGACATGCTTTTAACTAATTTAATGACATAGTCTTGTGAGAAAGATCTCCTTATAAGTCGAATATGCTGGGATGCAAACACAAGGTTTTTTGAATACTGTTCTAGAACCGTGATTGGCAAACACAGGATTTGAACTCGCACCGGCTTTTATTAAAACCCCAAAGTCGACCGATAACCCGAGCTCACTCATGGTGTATTACGTCCTTTTCTAACAAAGCTCGAGCGATAACTAAGATTTTCTAACTTTCTATACAAAGCATCTTAGAAGAAGGGTCTCCCACTCGCGTCTAGCGACACCCCCGCTGGCGAGCTTGACAGTTTTAACTAAAAAAAATTTATGTGTAAAGTAAAACTTTTTATACGTATTTTTATGTCTGAAATACATATAATTGGGATAAATAAAAAGCCGCTTTGCTAACCAGAACTAACCATGACCGACTGGAACTTGGGGCTTTTGAATTTGTCTAAATTATTTGTAAAAGTTATAAACAAAATTTTAACAACATTTTAGGAAAAAACAGGGAAAAATAAAATTACATTAAAAAAATTATTACTTATACTATATCAAAAATTATAAAAATTTTATTAATAATTCTATGTACACAAATTTAAAAGCCCTAAGTTCTAGTCGGTCATGGTTAGTTCTGGTTAGCAAAGCGGCTTTTTATTTTGCCCAATCATATCAGACGTAAAAATGCGGAGACGTATTAGAAAAGACCCATGATTTGTTTTTTTTTACATTTAATGCATTATTTAAAAATAACCTACTTTTCAAATTACGCGCCAAGTCCCTGCATAATAAAGCATGTTTTATGTGTCAACACTGTCAAGAAGCTCGCCAGCGGGGGTGTCGCTAGACGCAAGTGGGTCTCCCCACCTCTTCATATTTGAAATAACTTTTCAAGAACAAGTTTATCCGAACACGCTCTTGTCAAACAGACTGTATATCGTTTTCATGGTTTTTTCGGGGTTGAGGCATTTAAAAATCATGTTTTTTATAATATTTAATTTTATTTTAAATAGGGCTGGCTAATTATTTTTAATGTTGTTTTATAATATTTTTTTTATTTAGTTGTTTTCAATTAAAATTGAAATTTTTTGTTGTATAATTCTAAATTTTTTGGGTCCATTTTCACATTTATTTATATAATTTTGCTTAAAAGCAAAGGTAGTTTTAAAAATAACAACTTTACTATTTTTTATTTAAATTAAAAGGAGGTTTAATAAAAAAACTTCTGTCTGCAAACTTGCTACAATAATTCCTTGGTATCTAACTTTGTTTATAACTTGGCAATAAAAGATATATTTAATTGAATAATTATAATCCTACATAAAGATGCTAATGCCGGGAAATTATTTATTCGTTTAAAAAAGAAGTTAATTAATTTTAAAATGACCTTTAACACAATAAAAGTCGTAATTTTTAGCCATTAAATTTCTGTGATACATAACAAGATATGTTATAAGTTTATCAGTAGCAATAGTTTGCTGTTGTGGTATTAACACGGCACAAGAAAAACAAGCTTTTTCCACATTTTCTAAACTCCAAAATAATAGGTAGACTAAATAGTTTAAGTCATACGCGATAATGGTATGTAAACAAATTAATTAAAATAATAACTTAACTGGACGCATGCATCCGATGTAAAGTACTTCAGATTGCTGTTAGATTGTTTTTCCTGTTAGCAAGTGTTTACAAAAGACCATACAATTAATAAAGAAAACATATAAAGAGTATAGCTGGATAAGCATGGGTCAGTTGCCCCTCGAGATAGTTAGGTTGATATTTTTACCATAAAATCATAGAGAAATATTTCTCTAAGTTATCACACCTCTGCACGCGTTAGTTTTTCAAATAAAATAATTAATTGATTATCGAAAAAAAAATTTTAGGTCATTTTTTGTGTTTTTTTTTTGCAAACGTTAGATACGCCAAAGAAGTATTAAACATAAACACCTTTAAGTCTTTGCAGTGATTTATATATTGAAATATCGCAAATTAATAGGCTATTTGAGAATGCGAAAATAAAGTGTCAATTACTGCTATCAGTATAAATTAAGAGTTTAAAAATGGTTATTTATTAACGTAAGTTAACAATAATAATTTATTTATTTAAAAAGCCATAAATGAAAATGCATTTTTTAAACAAAAGGCTCCTGATTGGTCTAGTTCATGATGACGTCACTTGCTTGTAAACCTCGTTTGTCTACTTGCGCCTACTTGTGATATATTAGCTTTCGAAACTGTTTTAATAAGATTTTCCTATATTATCCATTGTTTTTGTGTGATTTATTTGCAATATATTACAAATTCTGTCAAGTACTTTTACTATGGACAACGATTTTGTAAAAGCAGACAGCAGGATCCTGTCTCAAGTCGACGCAATCATGGTCGGATGATTTTTCAAAAATAATTTACTTTTATGCTTCCGAGCTAAAAAACAGCAAAGTAAGCATTACACACACACACACACTTGGTAACTTTAATTATATCATAAGAAGGGAAATAATGATGAACTTCCACAGTAAGCCAGAACTTTTATATGTTATAAATGTTAAGTTAAAACAAACAAATTAGTCGGGATCTTTTAGTGTAATCCTTATTAAAATCATAAGACTGTAGCTAATATTATAGAAAACAGCGGAACTATTCGAAGTGAGTTGCAAGAGACATTCTGAATGTAATTAATTATTATAAAATATAAATATTATGTTTACATACTCGTACATAGAAATGATATTCACAGAAGAAAATATTTGTACTAGTCGCTATGTTATTAGGATACCTCCGAGAAACCACTTTCGGCGTACTTTGACATTCTTTGGAACACTTAGAAATAGTTTTTTTTTTTAGTTTTTAACGACGTATTTATACATTTTGGAACTTCATTTTGTTACATAAATTCCTGATAAAATGTAAATTCAATCACACTTTCGTTTTTTGTTTGCAACAAATGTATGTGGATGATATGTGCCACAGATCAGAATACAGGCAAGTGACGTCACCATATTGTCAAAGTAGCGTTTTGGCACGCTATTTAAATATTGCATTTTTAATTTGATATTTTTCTGCAAATATGTACCAGAATTTAAAAAAAAAACTTTTACTGGGTTCCTTAAACTCTACTACATAATATAAAATGGATTTTAAAAACCTGTCAAATAGCCTTTTGTTTTTAAAAATTTAAATGTCACGTATTTTAAAAGACATCATCACGATTTTTTTTTATAAATGAGTGTTACTATGCTCTGGAACATATATTTTTTTCAAAATTTCTCTTAGGGTTAAACAGTGTTAAAAAAATAATATTACTATCCATGTAGGACAGGGGGAGTGGGAAGAGTGGGAGGAGAAAGCTAAGTAGGTCCTTTAAGAAAAAAAATGCTTATTAGAAAATTTATTTTATTATATTAATTTTTTTAAAGGACCTACTTTGCTTCCCCATCGCTCTCTTCCCTCTCTCCCTGTCCATATGGATGGTAATATTATTTTTTTAACTCTATTCTACCCCAGGAAAATTTTTGAAAAACATATATGTTGTAAAGCATAGTGTGTCTTAAAATACGTGACATTTAATTTTTTAAAAATTTTAATTTGCAATATTTCAATTTATACATGGCTGCAAAGGCTCAAAAGTATCTAGTTTAATACTTTTTTAGCGCATTTAACGTTTGCAAAAAAGAGCAAAAAAACATTTTGTCATAAAAAACATTTTTTTTTTTAAATCAATTAACTATTTTTTTGAAAAACTAACGCATACAGAGGTGTGATAACTGATAACTAAGATAAATGTTTCACTTAAGAAAGTAATTTCATGGAAAAATATCAACCTAACTTTTTCAAGGGGCATCTAACCCATGCTTATCCCGCTATACTCTTTATTTTACGCAGGGACCGTTAACAGTGGTCTACACTGTATTTTCTGTTAAGATATTCCATCTGTCTCCTCCAGTTAAGGATGCCCTTGCTACTGAAATTAACAACACGAAAAATACACTAGTTCGAGCCGTGTTACACAACGAGAATATGCCCCTTGCCATATTTTTTTATTGGCTAAAAATAACCCTTTATATCAAAACAACGCTTCTGACAAATATTTTTTAAGCGAAATTTTATAATAGAATTGCAAGCATTTAAAATTTAAATATAAAACTTTCCCGCAACAAGAGGATTTACGTCAGAAGTGGTTAACCCCGCGTATTCACAACGCCTGATCGACAGTGGTGACCAGAGCTATGTTCTAATATTACATCTCGGATAAAAACGGAATAAATAAAATATGAAGCTGGGCTAATCCGGATATAAAAACACTTTTGATTTCCAATCAGTGGATAAATATTTTTATTTGTTTGTTTAAAAAGTAGAATACTGTAATCTGTTCATTTTCATTGGTCAAAATCGCAATAAAAAAAAGTCCGTAAGTAGGTATGGTTGAAACAATAAAAAATATATTGCATCTATTAACTTAACGACCCGCTAAAGCGAGATATAAAGGTCTCTAACAACGCACGATAATGCCGATGACACCAAATGATTTTTACTTTGTTGTGCGCTTATTGGGTGGGGTTTTTTTGGTTTGATAGGTTCAAAAAATTAATTTTTATTTTCTTTGCATAAATTGTTTCCTTAATATATCTAGAATATGGTAGCAAAGTCATTTTCAAAATTGGTAGTAATGACTACCAATTACTACCAATAATGATAAAGATACAGCAGTTAGAAGAGGCGGGTTTTCGAAGCGCTGAGACTCTGACCCTATTGTGTTCTGTTGGCTTGATACCTGAGACCCTCCATACAAATGTATGCTAATACAAGTACAGAGAAGTTTAAACAAGTTTAGGAAAAAATGATGTAGTTATTGACGTTGTGAAATTAATTTCAGTCTTGGTATGGCAGATTAATGTTAAGTTAAAATTTTTATAGTTGTCACTGTACTTCAAACTTCAAACGCGTTTTTCTCAAAACTATGTCTTTCAAACTTTCTTCCATTATATCTCGAAAACGACTTGGCCGATTCACTTTAAATTTATAGGGTCGAATTAGCACATATAGACACACGGAATGGTCTATTATCACCCCAAAATTTAAATTATTTCTACTTTTTTTAACCAAAAGTTGACAAAAAATACATTAAATTTAAAAATTTTTGTTTCGACATCTTTCAAAAGTCCAATTTTCAAAATTTTCTTTTCATTCGTGTATTTAAGCTTACAGAATAAAACGCCGCAGATTTTTTTAGTTTCAGATAAGCCAATTATCTGATTTCGTGGAGGGAGTGAGCGTCCATTTTTTTGAGGAAGTTGTCTTCAGAACGCTATAAATTTGGTTCTAATGAATATTAGTAGCTAAAAATTTATATGTATACTTTTAAAACATTTATAAATAAATGATAAAAACTTCACAGTTCTACCTTTTCACAAAAAAAACCCAAAAAAATGCATAAAGATTAGATCGTCAAACTAGAGAACCCCCTTAACTAACAACGCCTAAAAATCGTCCTTTTTCTGTTACTAAAGGCACATGTTTGTTGTGCCCAACTTGATTTACCAAGATTTTTAAAATGATGTTTAGTGGAAATTCTTTACACTTAGTGTTAATTGATGCGACTTTTATTGTTACATTTCCTACAGGAGTAGAGTAAAAATATGGAAAAATAGATGCGGTGGCGGATTCTTCTTCCTCTCAAAATAATAACTGTACTCCGAAGGTTTTAAAAGTCTTTTGGAAAATTAGGTTTAGATTATTATTTAAAATTGCGGGTGGCCCACATCAGACTTAAATATAACGCATGCGCAAGTAAGAAATGAAAATTGTTGAAATAAATTTCCTATTTTACTAATTTAGTTATAAATAAATTTGTAAAATAAAGAAAAAGTAAGTTTTTAATTGGACATTTATTTTACTTGAAATGTTAATTTAAGTTGTGAACCCCCTGAGAGATTTGGCACGAGCCGCCACTGGGTTAGTTCATTTATTGCATTAAATTTCAACAGCGACAACGATGATTAAGCTCAAAATATCTCTTTATTTTTTTTTATTTGATTTTTTTTGATAATATTTTTATGTTTACAGTGTTTAAGATATTTCGATTGCCCAACTTGCCCTTTCCTACCCTATGCGATTTTAAATGAAAACAAATATTTTTTTGTTATTGATAAAACAAAAAAATAAATAAAAAGTTATTGTAAACGTGATGCCATACTGGTTTCAGTGTCCTGTGTGTCTAAGCAAACACCACTCGTAGGTTCAGTTAAAAAAAATGTTATTTCGTAACACCTTGTATAAAAACACGGATTCTTGTGTCACACCTTTTATTAGCAATCAGGGTTTACCAACGTTTCTATGGCAACAACTATGCCAGTTATTTAGAGCAGGGGTCTCCAAACTACGGCCCGAGGCCATCCGGCCCGCGGACAGATCCGGCCCGCGGAGAGCTAGCATACTTGAAAACTCCTTTTAGAGAACAAATAATTTTTATAGCAAATTAAATTTAGTTTACTGAAGTATTCTAATTTTATGTTGAATAATTATTAATATGACATCTACATTGATATGGTCATGGGCTAACTCCGCTAACTCATAACATTCTTGTAGGCTTATTGTTATTGTTTTTGTGATAAGTTGGATAAAGAAACACAGAATTGTAATGAGTAAAGACATGTATAATATGCAGAAAATTTAACTTCAGTATATAATAACTAACAAATTATTGAAATAATCCAACTAACATTTTATACATTTTAAATAATCACATAACTTATAACAAACATAATGACATATGAAATACTAATGAGATTTATGTAATTGAGATTTTCCACTGACAATAGTTTGTAGTTGTGGACTAATTTTACTTGTACCAATTATTAAAAGAGATTTAAGATGCTCATCAGTTAATTTCGATCTGTAAACATTTTTTGTGTACTTCATTTTGGAGAAGGTTTTCTCACACAAATAAGTAGTACCAAAAACAGAAAACAGACCACGAGCAAATTTATGCAAATTATCAAATTGTGTCAGTGGAAGACTCTTATAAAATTCCAACAAAGATGAGTTTTGATATTTGTTCTTAATTATATCACTGCATTGTAGATCAATCATTTCCATTTGAAGTTCCGGGGCTAGGGTTTCAATGTCAGTATCAAAAGGATTCTGAAAAATCTTAATTTGATTCGCAATGGCATCAAAGTCCGAGAAACGAGTATCAAAATTTATCTTCAAAGCACTCAAAGTTTCGATTGCAAAATCGATAGGAAACTCAGTCTCAGTAGTGTGGCTGAATATTTCACATGTTTTAAAATGTGAAAAACATTTACTTCGTAGTTGTGATTGAAACAGTCTCAATTTCTTCCGGAATGATTTGATATTAGTGTATAAATCAGGAAGATGCTGGTTTTCTCCTTGCAATCCCAAATTCAGTTCGTTCACATGTTTTGTCAAATCAACATAGAATGCTAACTTCCACAGCCATGCGTTGTTTTGTAATTCAGTAAGAGGGCGATGCTTTTCATTCAAAAAATTTCGATCACTGCTCGAAGTTCAAAAAAGCGCTGAAGGACTTTCCCACAACTAAGCCAGCGTACGGCAGTATGATAAGGTAAGTCAGTTTCTCCAATCTCTTCAATAAATTGTCGGAATTGTCGGTGATTCAGCCCAAAAGATCTGATAAAATTAACAGTTGATATGACTGGTTTCAGAACGTCAGACATATCCAAACATTTTCCGCACAAAGACTGTTGATGAATGATACAATGTAAGACTAATGGTTTTGAACCACCGTCATTTTCTACAGCCTTTGACACAAGAGCGACCACTCCTTTATCTTTCCCACTCATGTTTTTGCCTCCATCAGTTGTAATACATTTCAAGTTTTTCCATCGAAGGTTCTTTTGATTAATGGCCATTTCAACTCCTTTAAAAATATCTGTACCAGTAGTTGTGCCATGAATACTATACATATCAAGAAGTTCTTCGTGCACTTCATAGCTTTTATCTACTCCTCGAATATAAATCAACACCTGAGCAGTATCTGACACATCCGTTGACTCATCCAAGGCCAAAGAAAACCACTCAAAATGTCCATTTTTGTCGAACAGTTGAGAGGATATATTTTCAGCGATGTTTTCTACCCTTCGAGCCACAGTGTTTGCTGACATACTGACAGTTTTTAATAAATTTACCTTTTCAGGGCACATTTCTTCGGCTACTGCAATTATGCATTCTTTGATCATTTCTCCATCGGTGAATGGTTTTCCACGTTTTGCAATTTCAAGAGCCACACGAAAGCTGGCACGAGTTGCAGCCTCTTGTTCAGTTTTGAGTTTTGTAAATGAAGATTGCTGCGATTTCAATCCGCGCTGCATAGCTTCGAATTTTTCTGTCCGCAAACTTCCTGTATATTTTGAGTAATTTTGAAAATGTTTTGTTTCATAATGACGTTTAATGTTATATTCTTTGAGAACGGCTATGCTTTCATTGCAAATCAAACAGCGCCTTGTTACTGGACTCAATTACGAAATACTGAATGTTCCACTGATCTTTGAATTTTCTGCATTCACTATAAATTTTTTGCTTTTTTTCCATACACAATTCACACACAAAAGCAACAATTCAAATCAAAATACTGTTATAAAGATGTCTTAAACTTAAACACGCCAAACACGTTTTAAGGAGGTATGCAATTTTTTTTATTTAACAACAGTGTCAAGGGAACGACTTGTGGTTACTATCCTTCTTATATTTCAATTATTATCTAAAGTGAGTGGAAGACACCAGAACTTTCTCGAACCAACGAGATTATTCTGTACGTGCTATTAGCGCATCTGTTAGCGATAGAAGGTACTACCTTTTTCCCCTTGTGTCCCCCAGATGTCGTGTCACGTTACTCCTCATGCTCGTACTCACGACAATCTAGAAATTACAGACAATGACAGGAAAATTAATAATATGCAGTGTTGCCGTTTGCGGACTTTGCCCGATTTGCACCAAACGTTGTGTACTTTTTCGGATTTTTTTTTCATCAGTGGACTATTTCACTTCTTACCACCGGCAACAATGATAATATGTTTTGGCCCTCGGAACTTACTGGAGTAATCAGTATGGCCCCAAGGCTGGAAAGTTTGGAGCCCCCCTGATTTGGGATTGCTCTAGATGATTCCAGATTATCATAGGTAATACCACAAATGGTCAGATTTGGCCGGATATTTTGAGAAACGAGATAAATTTCCGTAGTATTCAAAACCAAGCAAAAATATCTGGCTCATACAAATGGTATTTGGTAAGACAATTACGCGAACGAAACAAAGTTAAAAGCAAACAAACAATGGACGACAGGATTGTAAACATACCGATTTTTTTAGCCACTAACTTTTTCCCTTTTATTCGATAGCAAATTTCGATTTTTGGCATTTCAAATGGGGTTATTTATACATGAGTGAAATTGTCATCCAAATATTTAAGCATTAAAAATACAAAGAAAACAGTAAAATTTCTATAAAAGTAATTACACACGACCACGAGACACAAGCTGTGCAACTGGATCAAGAGATATTGATATCATTCAAACCTTAAATATCGTATTCAGCATCAATGCCGTCTTCATGGGAGTGCAATTAAACTTTTAAAGAGCGTGTTGTTAAATTCATCAGATGGTTTGCGCTGAAATCTATCGTGACGTCACACTGTTTCCGCTTTTTTACCCTTGTCCATATACTACTAAAATAACGGCCTTTTCTTTAGCGTTTTTCCCCATCAATTAATTTAAAAACGGCTTGATGAAACAGCGATTAGTGCCACGATTCATCGATGAATTTAACAACACGCCACGTCTTCTAAAGCAAGCAATAGCCAACAAGCAGCAATCGGTGAATCCCCGAGATCGAGATTTTAATATTCGTAATGAAATACGTACTTTTTCGAAAATATTTTTCTAGTGTGAAATTTGTACCGCACAAAAGTATAATAGTCCAGTAACTGAAGACCTGAAAGTAGCCTAAGCTGTAAATAAATCTGTACAGTTTTCATTTGTGAAGCAATTCTTAGGTCTTCGCGGATAATTTGGCAGATATTAGCGAAACCCATATTTCAGGTCTTGAGGGCCATTTTCAGACCTTTCCAGTTGTTAATTTGAAATTTTTTTTAGCATTCCCAAAAAAAATCCAAAGGGAAATCTGTAGAAATTAATTTACAGCTTTGTCCCTTCATTTATTGGACAACGGATTAACGAAAAACTTTTTAAAAATATCTTGATGACAAAAAAATCTCATTTGTTTCAAACTTTTTTGACTAGCCTGTATATTCCATTAATTCCGTATGAATAAGCATTAAACAGCCTTGCTTCCATTCTTTGTTTAGTTATTGGTTTATACCACATTTTAAAACATTATTTTCTTCTTATCTGTAAGTAGAATCATAAGTAAGATCTTTTCTTTTGTCTTTCATTTATAGAATATAGCAAAATAAAGAGTTAATCTAGAGTGGGACAGTCATTCGGCTTGCAGGTGTTTTGTCAATATTGTTGTGAGTAATAAAAAGAAAATGAAACCATGTTTACCTGGAGGCTTAAGTAAATAGGCAATAAAAGTGTTTGGTTCATTATTTTAATGACAGGAAGTGTACCTATGAACGAAGAAGTCCGCTTGTATTTTAATACTTTTCACAATTATTATGGACGTAACTACCTAAACATATTTATGATATGTAATTATTATTTTTACAACTTAAATAAAAATTTAGTTTTAACAATCCATTATACAAAACTTCAAATTTTCAAACATTATACCAGGGCTTATTCTCGAATCTAAAGATCAATTATCATTTAAATTTACACTATTAAATAAAAATATGTTTATTTAACAAATGCAAAAACAAAATTTTCAGTTACTGCCTTCTGTAAACCAGAAAAAATATGAAACAAAATCCTGTTTTGCATACCGGTAGCAACTTCTTTCACTTCTTAATCCAAAGAAAATTATCCTCATTTTTATTCTTTTTATTATTTAAAGGAACAGATAATACCCCGAGAAAGCCAAGTCTGACAAGCAATGGCTAACGCATAAAAACCTTACACATGGAAGCCAGAAAGCAATTCTTTACTTTTAACCTGTAAAGCAGTACGTATTTTAAATCAGACTCCTATCTGGATTATTTTTTTATCTATGTGGAAAGGTGACTCACACCACTCCTAGCATTCTTAATTCCATCCAAAGAAAAGCTGTTTGCCAAACTCTTACAAAAAAACTTTCTTTATTTGCTTACCGACAAGTAGTAGGTTAGCTGACATTTTTTTGTAGGTATTTTCACGGCTTCTGCTCCAAGGAATTAACCAATATCATTCCTTCCCTTGCAGACCATCTGGAAAGGCTCCGAACTTCTAACTTTGGTCATTTCTTTATCCCAAGAGTGTTTGGACTGTGTAACATGCTGCATGCAGAGATCGTTTCTTTCTTTCCTAACCTTCAATTTCCATGTTATTAAACTAGTTTTTATAATTAAATAACTTATTTGTGTTATATAGTTTTAAGAAGAATTTTACATTTTAAGATTTTCGATTACCTATCATACTTCGTTGACTGAGTCATTTATTTTTTTAACAATTTAGTTGTATCCCAGCCTATCCGCCCCCTGCTGAGAATTTCTAGGGAACTTTATCTTATATGTGTATTTTAAACCTTTTTATAATATCTAGAATTTCTAAAAAATATATTTAAGACGAGATTTATTTGTGGTTTAAAATATTTTTCCGATGTATTTCTTCTAAAAACGAATACATAGTAATTTAAACGATAACAATATTTCCATATAGGGTGGCCAACCTCTATGCTTTTAAACTGTATTTTAAATTAAAAAAACCCTTATTTTGGTTGAATTATCGATAATTAGAATCCCACTAAAATACCTATGTAACATTTAGTTTCTGTTCCTAAAATCTCCATACTCAAATTTTAACCCCTGTCGACCATCCCCTTTGCATCCAACAACAAATCCACCTTCTAGGATTTTGTTTGTTTAATCAAAGACTGTTTTTCCTAATAAAAAATTCCCACTTTCACCTCTTAGGGGCCATCCATAAATTACGTCACACGAATTTCGTGATTATTTTGCCATTCCCCCCCATCCCTGTCACAATTCGCCACATTTGTGTGATCCTCTTCCCTCTAGTGTGACGTTACATATTTTAAAATTTTACATCTAAAAATAATCAAAACAGTAATTGCATTTTTTTATTTATCAAAAATACAAATTTTTAATAGAATTATTGTTAAATAATTGTCAAAATGAAAAAAAATAATTCTTAAGTTTTTCGTTTACCTACATTTAATTTTTGCGTTTTAATAATTTAGATTTTTACATGTGATGTCACAATTCTCTACACCCCTCTCCCTTAAGGTAAGACGTAATTTATGGTTGAATTGTAAATATTGACATTAATTGAAGACATTGGAGAAATGCCATATCACCGATGATGGCCAAATCTCGGCTCTGTCTCTCCTACTATAGGATTGATCGTGGAAGATAGAAGATATTAATGTGAAGAAGAAATAAGTTAGTTGATGCAAGTACTCAGCTCTAGGGTACTCAAAATATTTGGTGAATGCTAGAAGAGTGACCACAATAACTGATAGACATCAACCAGGAAGGAAACAGGAGAGCTTAGAACAAAGATTATATGGAAAATCGTAGGAAGGAAGAAAGAATTGTGAGTTACACCAATTTTTCTTAATTTAAATCGCAAGTAATAAAAAATTAATTTAAAAAACTATTTTTAATGGGTAAGGCATTATGAGAATTGCTAAAACTTAAGGGGATTCACTGGTTTGATAGGTTCAAAAAAATCGATTTTATTTTTTTGCATAAATTGTTTTCTTAATATGTTTAGAATATGTGAATTTTTTCTAGTCTTGTCGCAGATTAATGTAAGCGGACTGAGTAATCTGCCGGCTTAAACCAGACTCTTTATACAATGTAGCTATACAAGTACAGGACAAGTTTAACAAGCTTAGGAAAAATTGGGTAGTTATTTACGTTGTAGAATTTATTCTAGTCTGAGTCATCGCAGATTAATGGTAAGCTAGATTTTTATAGTAATCTGTACTTGAAACTTCAAAGCATTTTTTTCTAGCAACTAGTCAATTCAGCTTCAATTCTTTATTCTCGATAAGGTACCTGATTTATTTATTTGTTGAACTCAAATGACAAAGACGCATTGTTGAATGCTAATCATCCATCGGACTCTTCCTAGCGGTAGTTTAAAAACGGTTTAAGAATTAGCGCTTAATGCGCTGATCCATCGAATGCAATTAAAAACTTGCCCATTTTAAAATTTCTGTAAGGGAATGAGGTTCCATTTTTTAGAGGCAGGTGTCTTCAGAGCGCTATAACTTTTTTAATGAATATTTTTAGCTAAAAATTTATATAAATACTCTTCAAACACATATAAATAAATAATACAATCTTAAAAGTTCTATATTTTCATTGGTAATCACAAAAAAAATCCAAAAAATGCATAAAAATCAGACCGCCAATCCATAGAACCAGAGAACCAGAAGAGTTAAATTCTAGTCCAGGGTTGCCAAAAAAAAATTTGATCACGATGTTTTTTTTTTAAATAAAATTGCTTCGCTAGACTGTTTGTAAAGGCGCAACAGTTAAAAGTTTTGTTTTAAATATTCCACTCTGTATTTACATTCTAAATTATAAACCACATAGTTATGTTGTGGTGATTAAAAACGCTTTATTTGCATATTACTTGTCGGTTCACCTGGACAGACCGTATCATTTCTAAATTATCGTTGACCAGGTCATTTTGCATTGTTTGTTGCTATATAACAGATATTAGTAATCGGCTTTCTATAGTATAAGATCAAATGTATTTTCTAATTAAAAATGTTCATAAACAATTAGAAGATTAAACAAGAACGCATTATTTTATTTTTACCTTTAATGATGTTAAACATAAAAATCGTTAATAAAGGAGCTTCTTTAGATGGTTGTTGCCGTACCAAACCTGTAATGGAGGATCATGAGAAGGTCACCTCCGCATTGATTATACACATTTCAAAATTCCAATCTCCGAAACAATAAGCTATTATTTTTAACAAATAACAAACACTTTGGTATATGAAAACAAGGAATTCTGCTTTAATACATCTTTACACAATTCGTTATTACTTAAGTTTAAGATAAGTCATCAACATGCTTTTCTGATTACAGAGATGCCTTTACAATACGCATTTGTATTAGAGGTGCAAAAAGCATTATACAGGATTATTCTAAACATTGGCCCTAAATAATTACCGAAACTGTGGATCTAATTTTTTTTATAAAAATTTTATTCTTTTAAGTCGCGTATAAAAAGATGAAAAAAAAATATTTCCGATAAAAAGAACATTTATTAAAATACGATCTTGTGGACATTCAGTATTAAGGCATATATTCTACACCCAAAGTTTATTACAATAGACATCACTCTACCCAAGCAATCCCTATCGGCAGTAGCAACAACACTATCTGCATACATCTACAAATATTTGGGACTGATTCCTGCGTGGACCACAAGTCTTCTTTTTTGTCACAGAATCTCTAATATTTTTTTTTAAATTCTATTCCGAAGATGTTCGTTATGTTGAATTAAGGTTAGCCTCAACTAAGCGTCGGTAAAACAAGAATGAAGTCTATTACTTTACAGAATAAGACCATCATATTGCAAGCAAAAATCTGTTATAGTTGTCTTTGATATAGATATGTTCAAAATTTTTGTAGCGGATTCATTTCTAGTTGCCTTTTTTAAATTTAAAGACCAAATTCAAGACAAAATCAAAATACACCTATTAAGGATTAATTTTTGCCATACATTCTTGATTTTTCAGAGAAAATTTAACGAATAGGTAAACCTTTAAGATTTCCATTGTATTTACAAGACAAATACTATTAGATCTCAAAAAATAAAAACAAAATCACTTAATGTTAACGTAAATACAAAGATGTTATTTATAAAATTCATTGTGAATAAAAAGGATTTATGTAGGTAAAACTTCCTGACCAGCCAAACGCATAAAAGATCATCAAGTATAAGTATATAAAATCACCAAATTTCACAAATCAAAAATCTTTCCATGTGTGTTTGATAATCACAGAATTAACTGAAACGCTTCTAGACGTTAAGCCAAGTCTCTTTTAAACAAGAGTAAAATAAAAGAAAATGTTTTTATATAACCTCAATATAGGTTAATTTAAATGATACTTGGTTGCCTTCAGGCCCGTCTTTTCCACTGGGCACTCTGGCCAAGTGTCCAGATCACCAATGAATAACCGATATTACAGACGATAGTAGAATATTTGTTTTTTTTTTATAATAAGATTATACCAAACAAACCTACCCCTAAAAGCGAACCCACTCATCTATTCTTTTTGCCTGCATTAATAAAAACAGTACTCCGTTATCATAGTAACAGGGGCCCCATCATTCTACTAAACTGCCTAGGGCCCCCAAAAGGTAAAGACGGCGTTGGTTGCCTCTGTTTGATGCTGCGGTAATTTGAGAAAACCTGCAAGTTAATTAACTCATTCTTATTTTTACAAGTAATAAATGTAAACAGTTCTCAACATTTTTAAAAATAAAATTTAAATAATAATAATTATCTTGGTTACTACTTGTCATAGAAAGGTTGATAGGTTTTTAATTTTTAAAAGGATATTTTTTTAAATTGTGATCTAAAGGCTCCCTACCCGGGAACCTTCGGAATTCTGGCAAATAACCCAAAAAATAATTTGCAATTGCCTATGAATCAAAATGAACTTCTTGTAAGTAAAAAAAATTCCTAGACTTATCGAAGCAAAACTTAAAGAGGGCAAATTGTGGGTTTACAAATTAAGAAAATAATAAAAAATTAAATATTTAAAAATATGCTTAATGAAACTGAATTACCCAGCTTAAAATGTCTTTAAGTCAGTTGTTACAAATTGTCGTAGAAATGTTAAAGGTGACCATTACAAAAATATTATGAGGCAACTAATTAAGGCTTATAAAGAAATGAAATGGAATGGGAACTAACTTTCTGGACTCTCATCTAGATCTATGGGGAAAGTAACGAACATAGGAAACTTTCACCAAGACATTTCTGCCATGCAAAACCGATATTAGGGCAAATGAAGTGTCATTTTGCTTGCTGATTATTGCTGGACATTAAAAAAGGGTTACTCCAGAAACAAAATATCGCAGTACAACATGAAAAAGAATGACTTTTTAAGGTACATTTAGATTAATAATGAAATACATCTATCGTTATTTTAAGAAGAAAAAGTCTTTTAATAAAAAAAACTGTGGGTGATGGGCAAAATCTTAGGCCATTTCCGTTTTATTGTCCATGTCAAAGAAAAAAGTTATTTTTTGTTTACTGGTGTAATTGATGTTAAAGAAATAAATAATAAAATTGTTGTTTAGTTAACTTAAAACGTTTTTTCTCATACTTAAACGACTCTAAACGAACTGGTCGCGTACGAAAAGGTATGTAGACAAAGCTAAAGCCAACGAATTTTTGGATAGAATTAAAGTAAACTAACCTTGTTTGGCATTATTATAATTAAAGAGGAGAGGCGGGAGTTTTTTTTAAACACACTGCACCGGCAACGTTGATTAAATACACTGAATAACATCACTCCGGAAATATTACCTTTTTCAATGTTTATGGCATTGCACCATAAATAACATTTTTATAAATCGATAATTCTTTATTGTTAAAAATTATTTTTAAAGCCAGAAAACGTTTTTATTTATTATCTGAAGTGACAGACAGATATGTCATTCACTTTAGATGCTCAATTCGATTGCTGTTGATCGAGTCAGTTTACAAAACGTGTTATTGAATAGTACAACCTAATAGAAAGAGATAAATGACATCCAAGTGCCGTACAATACCTGATTTAATATAATTTTTTATCAAACGAATGCAGCAACTGGCCAAATCAACCTTGTTGCCGGTGCCATCGAATCTTGGAACTGTCGTATCAATAAATGGTTTATTTAAATCGGTGTTGCCTATATCAACACAAAAACCAATATTTTTGAATAATTTTATTAAATTTTCAAGATAATTTCCTGATTTTGATTTTTGAGATCTGGTAATTTGTTTACGTTTTTCCAAAACAAAAACAAACAGTTCACTATACCAAACACCCTGCCTACAAACTGGCGTTGCGTTAATTCTAGTCCTTGAGTTCGTTGGCTAAAACCATCAAAATGACTGTATAAGATTACCAGAGCTGGAATTCTGTAAAAATATAGGGAAAGGAAAAGCTTAATAAGGATCACATGTCCTTGTTACTCTTAAAGGTAACTCATAAGTTTGTCACTGTTTCGGAAGAGACAAAGAAAAGGAATGTCAAAAAAATTGCTTACATAATCGGGCCCCTGGTCCCTTACTATTTAAAGTTTATACAATATAATTTATTTCCTTATGGTAATCTATTTTTCGTTGTCACCTGTCAGGAAAGAATATATGAATTAAATTGACTATCGATTAAAAATGATAAGACGCCCTCGCACTAATATCTTCCAAAACCCGAAAGAGATAACACTCACTTAGCAGCGGGCATCTGTAACTGTTTGGTGCAGGCAACAGAAACTTACCGAGATACCATACACACAACATCAGTTAGTTAAAACTCAAAAGCTCCTCGGCTGGCATTTAGTGCCCATGCAGACTATCTTCGTAGCTTTCAGTGACCAAAGTTGTGTCGTGCGGTGGTGTTTCGAAGGTTTTTCGTAATTATTTGTATTTTGTTCGTAATTTGACAATTATAAAAGTTCTTACTGAATTGTCGGACGCTTTTTTCGTAATTATGCGTGAGTAGAAGTCGAAAAATAAACTTTGGTGTTTAAAATTTATTGAGATGTGGCCCTCTAAGGTTTTTCATTTTGGATTTTTTATTTTGAATGTGATTTTTGAAGTGCTGAGTTTGGAGGTAAGTTTCGATATATTTGCTATGGTACTATTTAACACAAATTTTAAGAGTTTATTAAAGATACTTTTTATAAAGAAGGTAAGTTATGTTTAATCTATGGCCTATGAATTGTTTAAAATTGCGTTTATAGACATATAGATATTTTTAAATAAATAAAAAAATACACACAGTAAGCATAATTAACTAAATAAAATAATTATGACATTAAAAATATTCTATATATAGATATAAATCTTTAATTTTTCTCCTTCTTTAATATTTTTAACAAATAAAAATTTTACATTTTTAGTCTTAATTTTATTACACATTTTGTCAATCTTTCCTTAAATGTTTTTCTTTTTTAGTGGTTCTCTTTGTTTTTTAAAAAGTCGCCCTAACGGGCCCCACGGCGTGAAGCGAATGTCCCCGTCTACTTGCGTGGGTCTACCCTTCTCTAAATAGTTTAATTTTTGTTAAGAATTACCTTCATTTATTCTTATTTCCTGGCTAAAAGCACGTAGCTTGTAAGGCCAAAACAAGAAAAAAAATAAAGAACTAAGCATTTGACGATATTTACCTGGAAAAACAAATGCTTTAAATTTTTAATTCTAAAGTGCTGTTTTAACCACTGAATTTAGTTGTTTATCCATTATTGGTGTTACTTTAACTAAGAAATAAGGGTAAACTTCGGGGTAAACTCAAAACAGTTCAAGTTTAGCGAAATTAAGGAACGCCGGGCACGGTCAGTAACTGGATGGGTGACCGTTAATGAACACCGTGTACCATTAGTTCTGGTTCGAATCCACGTTAAACTGTAGGTGGCATCCGGATGACATTACCTGGACGTTATGAGGGATATTTCAGAGGTAGTAGTTATTTATATACTTCCGTGGTTGCACTACCATGTTGTCTAAAAGATACCGGGAAATGAATTCTACATGTTTTGATACTTGACAACATTAGGGAACTGGAAAAAATGGTTAACATCTAAAAACCTGGCACCCCAAGGTACCTAGTACCTAGTATCTTCATAGCTTCATACAAGCCTTTGTGGGCTGTCATTAAGATAAAAAAAGAAAAAAAATAAAAAAAGATAATGGATATTTTATTTAAAACCATAACATTGTACCAGTGTGCTGGCCAAGGGTTAAGAAACCATTTATTAGCTTTAAAAAGGTAACTTTAACAAAAATGCGTCCTTAGTTTGCCGTTAGCAAGACGTTCTAACTTGTTTGTTTTATATGGTCCTCTATATAGGTCTAATGTTAGTTCGGTACTTCATTAAATTTTAATATTGATAAAGTCGATACAGCAAGAAAAAGGAAACATTTTTGATTTCTATATTTTATTGTTATAATAATAAAATGAAATCAAAAGACGTATGTTAAATAGGTAATAAGATAGTGACAGGTGATGGTTTGTACCCACATGTCATTTTAAGGGTTGATAGTTAACCCTAAGATAAGACAAGTATTTGACCGCCGCTCGCATGCACGTCATAATGAAAATAGCATTTCCATTTGTAAAAAACTTGAGTGCTTTTTGATATTACACTGCATGCCTTTTAAACATAAGGTTTAATAAACTGATTAGGGCCGCTTGATGATGAACAAAAAAATCGGTGAATTTAAATAATTGGGAGTTGTATGCTAATGAAAAGCATTGAAGTTTTCATTAAAATGATAGTTAGGAAAATTTGCATGCACACTCGTTGGAGCAAAGATGGAAAATTACAAGAAAATCTTGTGCAAATTTTTGGCAACTTTTGATGATTTTGAACTACATCCAAGAAGGTTCAATAGCCATTTTATATTAAAAAAATTATGTAGAAGAAATTGCATGCATCCTGCATATGCACTTCATATTATAAATTAGTAAAAAAATTAGTAAAAGTTGCAAGAAAAGTTAGCAAATTTTTATGACTTTGTTTTGCATGCCATTTGGTTATTTATTAAAGAATATTATTTTTAGTTCACAATAAAAATGGCATGCACGTATATGCTGCACAAATAGAAAAAAAATGTAGAATTAAATCATTTCTGTTTTCAAAATTCCGCAAATTTTTTCTGATTTTGCTTTGCATGTCATTTTGTTTTTCATTAGGAAATACTGGAACTAGCAGTGTCAGCTTCACTAAAAAATAGCATGCAAGCTGCAAATACTCTTTGCACATTTTTATGAGATTGTTTTACATGCCATCTTGTTATCAACGAAATAATTTTTTGCAGTAGCTTCATGCATGCCATTTTTTTTGAACTTGGAATAACATTTTATTCTTTTGTTAATAACAAAATGCTTTTCTAAACAGTCACTTAAATTTAAACTTTTTTGCAATTTTGATAATTGCTTATCAAATGGAAATGAAAGTTCCATTATGACGTGCGAGCGGCGCGGCAGTGAAATACCCTATTTTGTATGCTTTTGCATGAAAGAAAAATTGCAGCAATTTTTAAAAACCAAAAAGGGCGCGTGTGCAGATAGAAAAATTGCAGCAAGAAAATTTTTACGAAAGAAATCTTTAAAACTGTAAAAACAGCTCAAGTTTTATACGATATTTTTACCTGAACATGAAGGGTGTAGGTGTAAACAAAAGGGTCCAAAAAACCGGGAAAATAGTTCGTACTTTTTTCATTTTCTGTTGTTTATTGCTAAATTAAAGCAACAATATTTATTTTTAACGGTTCTAGGCCTGTTTAATCTGTATAATATTGCTTACATTCCAAAATTCCAACTTTATTTTTAATGAATTGTCGTCTTGTAATATTTATACCCTATTACATTTAGATTTATACAACTTAACTTATTAAAAATATTAATTAAGTTTAGTAACACATCCAACTACTTTATCAGTTGATCTCGTTTAGTGCCTGTTAAATTACTTAAGAGCTAAAAGCATTTTTCAAGTGGCCTTCTTTAAACGGTTGCGTTTTATATGCTTCCTTATAAATTATATATTAATGGGTTTTATACTTCAAAATTCTTTAAATTTTTGATTGTCTTTGTTTGCCATCTATAGTATTTTAGGAAAACAAAAAAAGCTTTAGTGTAGTTTAGTATACAATATATATGTTCTAATTACTGCATTTAATAAAATAAAAACACATACAGTGATATATATTTTCAATAAGCAGTGGAAGCGAACTGATGCAAAGTGGCGTCAAATCCAAATATTATGCTAGAAAATTTGTGTAAACAGTTTCTGCATCATTAATAAAGATATGCACTTATTATAAATAATACAATAAATCTTGCTAAACATAAATTGATATTTTCTATAATAAAATAAATTAACATAATGTTCGAGGAGCTTTTAACAACCTTCATTTCTGCTATGATGAGCCACTGGTTAATGTTATCAGAATTATTTAATAGCCTTTAATGATAATAATTATTCATTTCTGATTCTTTATCGGAGCATTTTGTTATAAATATGAACATAAATGAAAATTTTTAAATAATAAGTTTTTTAATTTTCCAAAAAAATTACTTTTTTGTATTAGTTGTTCGATCAGAGTATGTATTTGAAGCCATATATTATTTTCATGATAACTGCAAATTTTACAATTTTATATTTATTTTATAATATAATATACAGTGTGTCCCAAATTGGTGGGGAATGTATGGGGATCTTGGAAACCACGATAGATAGAAAATCGGTTAAATGGGGAAAGTTTTGGACAATTATGTTCGTAAGCTAATCCCGTTCACTACATGGTTTTATCTATTCAGGTTTTTGGGAAATTTTGAAAAAACCTGAAACATGCATCTTCGAAAATCGGCCATATTTTTTTTATAAGCGAAAATTTTTCAAACCTGTAAAAACTTCTTCAATGCAACTTTTTTTGTAGAATATGACCGAGTAGTCAATTTTTATTTTCTACGTTTCGGGTTTTTAGAATCATCATCAACTTTATTTTTTCATATGTACGCCATATTGGATTTTTACGCAGCCAAATAGTGCTTTTTATTCTGATTTCAACAATGTATAACATGTTATATTTTAAGAGTTTATAACCTCATTTATTTCAAAAAACAAATATTTTCTCAATTGGCAAAATAGATAAGCTGAACAGATATTTTACAGAAATGGGTTACGCGAACATAGCTATAACGTTAATACCGTATTACAACAAAATGTAATGGCGCCCAGATGAAAAAGTAAAGTTGATGAATCATCATCAACTTTACTTTTTCATACGGGCGTGTGCTTTTTATTCTTATTTTAACAATGTATAACATGTTATAGTTTAGGAGTTTATAACCTCATCCACTTCAAAAAACAAATATTTTCTCAGTTGGCCTTGATTCCGGCGAATGTCATCTAGCGTCATTATCAAGTTAGCTCGGGTACGTTATTAATTTTTTTTTAACTTTGTGAAATGGCTAATTATTTAAAGAAAAACTTGATATTTTGCAACTTTATTTTCAACGAATAGAAATGTTAATATAGCTGCGCAAACGTATATTGACAATTTTCCTGAAACGCAGCATCCTAAACTAACATACTTTCGAAAACTGGTTACAAATTTGCTTAAATTCGGAAGTTTTAAAAAACCACAACCTAAGAAGTATGTTGAAGAAAATCGACAACGAGATGCTACAGTTAACCAACATTTTAAAGAAAATCCAACATCTTCAGCCAGGGATGTTAATAGAGAATTCCACATACCTAAGTCAAACCATTCATAGGGTAGTTAGGATTATTTAAAAAAATATCGTTAATATGTTGGGAAATATGGACAACATTTTGAATTTTAGGTCGTTATTTTACATCTTCATTTTAGTAGGAATACTAGTTTAGCCACTTTTCATTGTTTTTGTTTTTACTTGTTTCAGTTTACTTGTTAAGTGTTGTTTTGTTGTAACACGGTATTAACGTTATAGCTATGTTTGCGAAACCCATTTCTGTAAAATATCTGTTCAGCTTATCTATTTTGCCAATTACTAATATTTAATTGTTTACAAAAAAAATGACGTTCGCCGGAATCAAGGCCAACTGAGAAAATATTTTTTTTTTTGAAATAAATGAGGTTATAAACTCTTAAATTATAACATGTTATACTGTTGAAATCAGAATAAACCTATTTGGCTGCGAAAAAAACCCAATATGGCGCCCCTATGAAATAAAGTTGATGTTTTCCAAAACGGAAACGTGAAATGACTTTTGGTCTTTATTCTCAAAGTTGTTTTGAAAAGTTTTAAGCTGAAAATTTTCCTAAAAAAATAGGGCCCGAGAAATGCATGTTTCGGTTTTTTTCAATTTATCAAACCTGCATAGATAAACCTAATAAACGGGATTGGCTTCTAACATAATTGTCCAAAACTTTCCCCGTTTAACCGGTTTTCTATCTATCGTGGTTTCCAAGATCCCCATACATTTCCCACCAATTTGGGACACACTGTATTAATTGGAATATTAACATTTGTGAATTGTCATTCCTATAAACCACCAAGTAGCGACTGATATTGATTTTTCGAAGACAAGCCGACGGGTTTCACACTGTCTGCAATATGTGTACAAATTTTATTTAAGGTACTGCAGTGTCGTGCAGTACCTTGCAATGTCTCTCAGTACCACGCAGTGTCTCGCAGTGCGTCGCAGTGTCTAACAATGCTGTACGGCCTCCCGCAACACGAAAATCTCTTTCTACCGTTACACTTGTTGGGGGGATATTTAAAACTAGGCAAAGAGTTTATAAGTTTCCGAAAAGATCTTTTTAAAATTTCCCGTATAATATTTCTATTATTTGTTGAACATCGAGATTACAAAATTGTTTGTCCCTGTATAAAACATTAAGTTCGTTTTTTAGTCGGTCTAATTAAAAAACTTTTGGGATACATTTTTAATAAACATTCAAATGATTTTTCGGGAAAATTTTGAATATTCGGTAAATTTTGAAGAATCTACTAATGAAAGAAAATTTAAATCGTGGAGATTATTAAAACGAGTACTTAACTGAAGGGATATACAATCTATAATTTCGTAGTACATATTTATAGCGAAAAGATTTCTAATTCAGACCATTTTTCCCCCTTTTACTTGTTAATTCAGTTCTGTTTTGCCCAATTAAAACCCTTTAACTTTTCTTCATTTTTTAAATTTCAAATTCGTTACAGCGATTTTGTTTTGGGTTAGAGCAGTAGTTTATATCTAGAGTTTTTTTTTGCAAAAATTTAAAAAAGTAAACAGTGCACGCGAAAATTTCGTAATAATTTTGGTCAAAATAAAGAAAAAAGTCTTGAAAATGTTTAAATCCTTTTGCCGAATTTACTGATTCTGCCTGAAGTTTTGTCATCAATTATAGTTTGGAACACAATTTTTTAAGTTATCCCATTTAGTGGCAACAAAATTTTAAAAATTTTGGAACGGGTATACCAGGAGTTTCGACCGATCTTGGTATCCTTTTTCCGACTATTTGATCGAGAAAGGCGCGCTTCGCTGAATTATGAAAATAGGTTGGTATACCTAACAAAGTACAAAAAATTCGACTTTTATCGATTTGTTGGTGCCTTGCTGCAGCACAAGGTTTAATCTATGTGGCAGCAATGGGTAAACAAAGCCAAGGGGTGAAGATTTTATCTTTGCTTGAAGCCCATTTAGCTCGCCAGACATAACACTGGCCCCGTCATACACTGAGCCACTAATCTTTCCCAAAAATTATATGGCTCCAGAACGCCTCTAACAAATTATAAAGAGCATCTGCTGTTCGATTTTCGCTGACATAAAAAAAACCCAAAAAATCTCTCATACAGACCCCCTTTTTATGAGACGAATAGTTATCGCACATTGGGAACGCTCTGTTATATCTGTTTATCTGCCATTACACCAAAAAAAGACATTCCTTATCATTTACTTCGTTTTTAATAAAATCTGTCAAATATTCATGAATAAAAAGAATTAGTTCTTTTTTGTATGGTTTTAGACTGCCCCTGAAAAAATGTTGCAAAATTTTTTTCACAATGTTCAGTAAGGTCTTGATTACGTTTAATTAAGCATTTAAAATTTCTTTAAAATTTCCTCTATTTATTGACTCTAAACTTTCATTATGTCCCCGAAAGGTGTTCTTGTTTTCCCAACGTAAGTGTAACATCAATTAAATAACAAATTAATAATCGATTTTGGAACATTTTCTTTTAAAAATTTTGTTTAAACTAGCGTTTTCCTTTAATGCATCCTGAATGGTGGCCCTATTTTGCTCTAACCGCACAAAGCCAGTTTTTATGTGCCTTTAGAAGCCTCGTGCATTTTGGTACTACTAAAAAAATTTTTCAAGTCCCAAAAACCATTTTTTGAGCAAATAATTTTCTTACCCAATAAAATACACGGCCAGCAATACAGACTCTGTTTATACGAACCCCGCAAAGCCATTTATAACTATCATACCAAGAAGTTTGAAACGTTCCGAAGTCTCCCGACCCCCCCTTTTTTCGCTAACCCCCAAATTAATTTTGGTGTTGGCCGACTCTCTAATATTTGCCGTTTTTCCACTTCCCGGTCGTCGCGAGAAAGGGTTTCAAGCAAAGATAAAACAATATCGTGAGGGTTCATTATTACGATAAGTATTTTAAATTAAAACCGGTACAAGATAAAACAAAGTAACAAAGCAAATATTTTAAACCATAAACCCAAAAAAAAATTATTTCTGTGGCTATTATTAAAATACAAAACAAATAGGTACTGCTTACCAGGTTTAGGGCTTATGCCTTACCTCGAAAGTCTAAAATCAAAAAACAAACACCTGTTTTAAACCAGAAAGATTAAATACTACCCCGCCCCTCTAATAGGCACGTGTCTATAGTCTAAATTATTATTTAATATAACGGTCGCAGTTGCAATTCTATGCCGTGATCTAATTATAAAAACAAATAAATCACCTCACACCCCGATTCTTCAAGAAGAAAAAAAGAGGAGATGAACGAGATAAAATATAATGTTGCCCATTTCAAATACGCACCTTCTAAAGCGACCATTTGGCAATATGGGAAAACAAGCCCAAAATTGTGGGGCCCCAACGGATGCAAAAAAATTTGCGTATTTAAACCCTTTTGCGGTTGCGTGGTGGGGTAGCATAGCGTTGCATCGGCGATTTGTGACGCATATGAAGCCCAAATTTCGGGGATTACTATTTTGTTACTATGCGATAGGAGGGTCTATTTGAGCGATTGGAAGGTGCGCGCTAAATTTAAAAGATATTATTTTAAATTATAATGTTATTTTAATTTTTGACCTTTTAATTAGAAATTAGTTAAAAAGCGTTTATATTTAAATAAATTTTTTCATTATATGTACTGCTGATTGTACCTGTAACAGTGTAATTTTACATGTGAGGCCGCCTCCCGTTGCTTCATATGGCGAGCCGCCACTGCTCGCAACTTGTTGCAATATTTTGCAATGCGTTGCAACGAAAACATGCGTATATGACTTTAAAGCATTAAATAAGATAGATCCTTAATGGAATATCTGAGCCGATTTAAAAGTTATTGCCTTACTTAGAGTAGTGCTAAGAGACTACACCAAATATTGTTGTTTTTTTTATGCGAATGGAACAGCAGAGCTGGAAACCAACGTTATGTCTTTAAAGAAAAGCCCTTACGTAAAAGCATCGTGCGCGGTCTGAGTAACGCTCTTAATGAACCCTTAATAGACCAGCAGAAAATGTATTTACCTCCTCTTCACATAAAACTACGTCTTATAAAAATTCTTGCTAACATTTTAAATGGATAAGAAAATGCTTTTATTTATTTAAAAGAAAAATTTGCGGGTGTATGTAAGGCCGCAAATACAAGATTTTTAAAGATAAAAATTTTGGACCTATACTCTTTCGGCAAAAGACAATAGAGCATGTCGCGTTTTCAAGTAGACGTATCGATTTTCTAGGTAACAAGAAATCGCAGACAAATTTGTTTGAAAAACTTATCCTATTTTAGACAACAGAATTCTTCCATAACACTTTAGGTATAGTGTCAGACGGACACGGCAAAAAAATATAACCAGCAAATTTCTGAAATTGAAAAGTGTTTTAGTGGAAAATGGACCCCAAATACGTTAGCATACTACTGTTGGACCCTTAAACGTGAAACAGATCCCTCTGAACACAAGCGAAAGAAAAACAGAAACTAATTTCTTTATGTTTGATACTTTTTTAATAAGAAATGAGGTATATTTAATAAAAAAGTGATATAGTTTATTAAAAATTCACTAGATTGCTTATAATTAAGCTTTCTTATATTCGTCGTTACTTCTCTTAAAACGTATAAGTGGTAGGGTATAAACCGACCTCGTTTAAATTCAGCACATTACAATAGATCCAAGAAACAACAAAAAAAATGTCATGGAACGACAAAAAATTTAAAAATGCAGATTAATGGTATACCCTCCTTAAATAATAATTTATTGCTCTTTTGCAGTATGTAAATTTTTATATTCTTGACCAGAACTTGCTTCCTTTTAAAATCAAATCCAGGAATCAAAGCCTTTTTAAGGATCGATCGATAAATCGATTACCTTTTAAATTAAGATATCTGATTCTGATTCGTTATTTAATCTTTAAATTATCCAGAATTGATTCCTTTTTGGAAGGATCCG
Source organism: Listronotus oregonensis (assembly GCA_019359885.1). NCBI lineage: Eukaryota > Metazoa > Arthropoda > Insecta > Coleoptera > Curculionidae > Listronotus > Listronotus oregonensis. The sequence continues at coordinate 233,870 of JAHBCN010000099.1, read as the reverse complement.
ATTCCAAAAGAAATTGATTCCTTATATTTCGAATTTGAGACAAATCGGTTTGTAAATGCCAAAAACCACCATTATAATTATACTATTTCAAATTTTGACCTAAGATTTTTAATTTTTAAATTTTTACCTTAGACCCTTAAAAAAACCCTTATATTCCAAATCTAAGGCAAATCGGTTTATAAATGCCAAAATCCGCCAATTTGAATCTTCCATTTTAAATTTTTAATTTTTACCTAAGATTTTCAATCAGCATCACTTTAATTTTCGGAAATAAAGATAAGGAATTTTGAAACATCTGCATATTAAAATCTTTAAATAAGAAAACACACCTAACAGGTGATTTTTAACCAAAATATGTTGTTTTTCAGGTCCAGAGACACAACATTTAAATAGTATAATCCCCTTCTAACCATAGTGTGTATTCAAAAACGGACATAAATTTTACTTACATTTGATCTTTAAGTTTTGGTTGCTTGATCTTAATTTTTTAATGTTATTCTTGAGGTATTTTTAAATGGAACATTTTATTGCTAACTATTCAGGGTGTCTTACAAGAATGAATTTAAAATTTTAATACATTTTTATATTCCACAAGCAAAGAAATTATTAAACGGTACTTGTGAATTAGATGTCCCATTTATAAGTTGCTTTAGGTTATCTCAAGAAGCACATTTAAAAAACTTACGAAAATCTAGCATCGCAAGTTTCAGAATACTTACTTACTTACTCCGTAACACTACAACCCAGGGTGGGTCTTGGCTGCCTTGACTATCTGCCTTCACCTGCATTCTTGCTGGTTTACTCCAAGGATAGCCAGATCTTTAATAATGTTATCTCTCCATCTGAGCCTAGGTCTTCCCAGTGCACGTGTCCTGCCCATCTTAGTCTGCCGGACTTTATCTCCTGAATGATGTCAGGGCTTTGATATATTTGAGCAAGCTCAGTATTGCTTCTCATTTTATACCGGCCTGTTTCAGGGTCTCGAACAGGGCCATATATTGTGCGCAGAATTTTTCTCTCAAACCTTCTTAGAAACTCTGTGTCGCGTACTGTCAGTAGTGATGAGCAAAGCAAGATCAAGACTAAGACCGGGCTAGTCTTGGTCTTGGTCTTGCAAGCCCGGTCTTGGGCTTGGTCTTGCAAGCCCAAAGAAGGTCTTGGGCTTGGTCTTGGTCTTGCACCACCCGGTCTTGGTCTTGGTCTTGGTCTTGCTGCAAGAGTCTTGCTGGTCTTGCTTTTTTTTTGGGAGTAATAATTTAAACTAAGCAATCTTAAATAAAATAAATATTTTTAATACTTACAAATAAATAAAGATGGAGACTATATTTTTTCTTTAAAATTTTAAAAAAACACCAATTTTAACCTTTTCGTATTTAAATTATTTAATTAAAAAGAATTTTTTAAAAGGGGTTTTTTTATTTATAGCGTTTCATTTTAGTGATAGGGGAAAAATTTAAATTTTTCTTGAAGAAGCATTAAAATTACAATACTAATACTCTGAGGGCAGAAAAAAATTTTAATTTCAACCAGATTTAAATTTCCATGAAAATTATTCTGATATGTAAACATTGGTTTCTAATTCAAAAAAGGTATTTAGAAGCTTTTCACTTCAAATAAATTTCTATGTTCAAATTAGTCAAACATTCTGATAACAAGGTGGTTTGATAGTGCGACAAAGACGATATATCCGAAACCGTTTATAATGGTAACTGAATATAGAAAAAATTTTAGAAAAAGGACGTAAATGTAAAATTATTTTCTATTTCAGAATTTTTCAAAAAATCCACTACCACTCAAGAAAACTTCCTTATTTTTAGCTTTTAACCTAAAATAGAAAATTATAGCAAAATTATTTAAAATCGCTTCCTGTATATTATGCTGGAAATTCTTGAACTGTCATATAGGTACAATGTCGATGATGGTTTTTTATATATCATTTTCGGTTTTGACAAAAATGAGTCATCATTATACTTTTGGCATTGTTTTGACTTTTCCTTTCCAAACCGGGAAGTGAAATTTAAAATTGCAAAAAATTAAAAAAGTATTCCTACATAAAATGACAAATATATTTTTTATTAAACCATCACTTTTACATTTATATCTTAGTTTAAAGGAGCAATCTAATGATGCCACTTTTTACAGTGTGGCACAAAAATAATGTTTTCCTGGATTTTGGAAATTTTTGATCCAGTAAGTAGCATCCCTAGATACCTAATTAAAAAAACATTAGGAATAGGTAAGTAATTTTCAGCTTCTATAACTTTTGTACTCTTAGTTTTTCTCTGTCGTAAACGGTTTTGGAGATATCGAGCTTTGTCGGACCATTGAGACAATCTTATTATTTTTGAAACATGTTACTGAATCTACTAGTTATCGTTTTTAGATAATTTTATTAAAAAACGAAGTGATCGATTCAATTATTATTTTATTAAAAAAACCTGTTACTCATAAAATAATCGCCTTTTTAGGCAGTTCTTGACACATGTTTTGTCATGTCTGTATGAAATACCTCTGTATATTGAATATAAAAATTAAATATTATAATTAAAAAAAAGTGACAAAAGTGCAAGAGTCTTGCAGGTCGGTCTTGGTCTTGCGTAGTCTTGCACCCTCGGACTTGGTCTTGGTCTTGGTCTTGCAAGCGAGAAGGCGGTCTTGGTCTTGGTCTTGGTCTTGCTGCAAGACCAAGACCAAGACCTGTCTCGCTCATCACTAACTGTCAGTGTCCATGTTTCACTGGCATACGTTGCTACTAGACGTATTATTGTTTGATAAATTGTGGTTTTGGCTTTTCTTGTGATAAATTTTGATTTTAGTAGGGTTTGTACTGCAAATGAGCATTTGTTTGCTTGTGTGATTCGATGCTTACTATTGTCTGCCGTTATCACTGCGCCCAGGTTCGCACATTCTCAAAACTGTAGTCGCCCATTGTGATGTTCTGCCTGATTCCTTCACTCGCGTTTTTGCGGGAGACATGCATGTATTGGGTATTTCCTTCATTTATTCGTAGCTCTATTCTCTGATCTTCTTTTTCAATCTTTATAAAGTTTTCCTTCACACCAACCGTACTCTCTCCTAATGCACCTATGTCATCTGCATATGCCAAAATAAGTTTGGGTCCAGCTGGTCCAAAAATCTCTGCCTTCAATGATGCTGTTCTTACCGCTTTTTCTAGTGCAAGGTTAAATAGTACTGACGACAACTCATCCCTCTGTTTTAGGCCTCTGTTAATATGTATGTAATAAGTTTCGGAATACAGTTCGACAAAAGGTTCCATTTAAGCGTGGTTTCATGTTGATTTCAGAAATAACATATTTAAATTTGAAGAAGATTTACCAAAACCTAATTTATTTAAGAGTTACAGCACTTTAAAATGAGGCTAAAATTGTATTTTGCGGCTCGGGCTCCGTGCTAAAATCTTTGACGCTTGATTTATCATCTGGATTATGTAGTATCATTCGTATCGTAGTTACCATTTGTAAGTAAAAAAACTAAAGGTGATCCGGATTTGTGATCCGATAAATAGGAATAGATTCCCTGGATTCAATTCCTTTTTTTTAGGAAAGGAATCGTAATTACGAGGATCCGGATCCTTAAATCGATTCCTTTTTTAAAGGATCCGTCCCAGCTCTGTTCTTGACTAAAACTTCTGTCTATCTAATGTATTTATTTTACAAATAACCCCAAAGAATATATTTTTTGAGTTATGAATTTTGAAGGCAAACACCTTTTAACATAAGACATTTTACGCAGACAAAGGGCAGATTTAGCTAGAAAACAGCTAATCTAACCAGTTTTTTATATTAATTTATTAAAAATAAAAATAGGCTGTCCTACAATCCGAGGCATTTGAACCTCGACCTTGCCACTTAATAAAAAAATAAAGTGCTTTAACTTCTCTTTTTTGATGGCGTTACAATCTAACACGATAGTGTTAAATAAGCAATTAATTCGCGTCTGCTTATATAACACGACAAAATATGTATAAACATCAACAACGTCATCGTAAATGCTGTTATAGGTTTTTTAATATTCATGTTGGGAGCAACGTCTTGTCAGATTGAATTAATGTTAATTAAAAATTTGTACGTAATTATTTTCATGTATTCAGACCGCGTGTGCGTCTTTTTTCTTTATTTATCACTGTTCAGAAATCTAGTCTTATATATTCTGTCTTTTTTTCATCATACAGTGTAGTCAAAAAAGTTTTAATCATATGTTTTTTTTTAAATAATGAATTTGATTTGAATTCGTCAAAAGGTGTGTTTTACGTTTTAAAAGTTTTCTTAGTGCATCTTTTTTTTGCAGTTGACTGAGGTGTTTTTACCGTTTAAAAGATTTTTTGTCAGAATCCTTTTCTGCTACATTTTTTTTCTCTACTCATGCACACGATTTGTTTTGCTGCATTTTTTCTCTGACGAAAGAAAAAATACGACAGGAGCATTTTTTTGCTGCTGCTTGGTTATTTTGGTGAAGATTTTTATCTACAACGGTTTAGCTATGACGTATTTACATCACTATTTCTATTGTATATGAGATACATTATAAGACTCAACACAACTAGTGGTGTTATATAATTATCCTAAAAAAACGAGGATATCCAAAACCTTGTTTTCATGTCGTGCTGCAGTCCTTTTCTTCATTTAAAAGCTTTTTCGTTCAATAAACTTTCTTACTATGTATTTGATAGTATCTATAGATGGTACCCGTTGTTAAGGATATAATTAGTAATATTCCCTTTGCACTGTCGTCACATTATTATTGTTCCCATAAGAAAGACGCATAATAGATATTTTTTGTTCTTTTGAATAGCCCATCGACAAAAAAAGCAATACAAACTACTTTTATTAGTTAAAATGATAAATTTTAACTTTTTACAATATCAATACGTCAAATTTATTAAAACAATTTTATTGTTTTCATAGCTTTCTTGATACTAATATGATTTTTTTTCAATTTATTTATATTTTAGGCTTAAATTTCTCAAAAATGGTTTATCCAAATTTCATTAATGTATATATATTTGAAATCAGAAAAAAAGATCTTTTATTGTAGCGCATAATATACAGGGTGTTCCATTTAAAAAAGTTAAAGTTGCCTATATTTTTCCATTTTTGTATTGCGATATTTTTTTACTGATAATTTTAAAAGATAATGTGGAAAAAGACCTACAACTTTTATATAACACATTTTTTTCTGTCTTTAAAAATAAAGGCTCCAAAAGCCACGTAAATATAATCAAAGACCCTTTACATCCGCCATTTTGAATAATTAAAAAATAATAATAATAAAAGTCATCGGCATACGACAGGAGTCGGAAGTAGGAAGGGACGTGGAGAGTGACAGACGCGTCGTAGTGAGCACCAGGTGCTTTAGCAGGGTTAACCGACCACCTGCAGGAATAAAAGCGAACGAAAGTATGGCAACGAATCTCTATGAAGGATTTTTTACCAAAAGTAACCTGGGTTTTAAAAAGGAGTCGGAAATAGGACGTGGAGAGTAACAGACACGTCGTGGTGAGCACCAGGTGTTTTAGAAGGGTTTACCGACTACCTACAGGAATAAAAGCGATTGAAGGTATGACAACGAATCTCTATGAAGGATTTCTCACCAGAAGTAAGCTGGGTTTTGAGCAAAGTCTGAAATAGGACGTGGAGAAAGAGATATATGAATTACCTGGTGTTTGTTTTCTAAATCACGCTTAGAAACTGGCTTGAAAGAATAAATATTACAGTGGAAGGGTACTATTGTCAGCTAAGCTATAATTGAGGTTAATCGTGGAGAGGGATTATTAATGTAGAAAAGAAAGGATTCGATGTCAGTTCTAAACCTTGTGGTAATCCAGCATAGGTTGGTAAAAACTAGAAGGGTGGCCATCTGCTATAACAACGTATACGTATAGAAGAAAAAAAATACACAAATTTTGTGCTTGGATCTTCCATTGCCATTTTCCATTACCTTGGAATCAACTAAAAGAAGGGAGATTTAGTTTTAAAGTAGTTAGTGGGAGTGAAATAATAAAAAAAATGTGTTTGATCTTGTTGCCGTACAAAAAAGTTAAAGAAGTATAACGATAACAATATGATAAAATAACGGACACAAAATTCTTCATAGGTAGAGACACGCCTTAATAAAGTAATAAAATTGCTAATTTACCGTGATGTTAAGAATCTAAGCTATATCTATAATTTTCAGTATTAAACATTTATTTACGGGTAACAATTTCGTAAATGCAAAAGTTATTATTACTGCGGTAGGTCAAGAATACTTCACCAACTGACAATTATTTATGTTAAATAAATACCTATCTGTAAGTAAAAGGCCGGTGTTTAACCTTTGTAAAAAGTTTTAGGTGTTTATTTTAATATTTTAATTTGCAAAAGACATTTGTGCTTTCAGATACATTTTCGTAAAATAGCACATGGATTAGTGCGTTGCCTTCTGTAAATAATAAGTATTTTAATAATCATGGAATTGTGTAGTATATTTTTTTCTTTTTAAATTCAAGATTATTACTATTATTCTGCAGAATAATTTTGTCACTATATATTTATATATATATATATATATATATATATATATATATATATATATATATATATATATATATATATATATATATATATATATATATATATATACATATATATATATATATATATATATATATATATATATATATATATATATATACATTGATTGAATTATATTATATTATATTATATATGAAAAAAGTTTGTACTTTTTGTATTTTTTCCATAACTTAGGAAATTATTATCTTCAAGTCATAAACTCATTTTCAACTTTATGTGGCGTTTTTTTTGTCTTCTTGTCTCTCTTTTGCACATGTTCTAAAAGTTGAAACCAGTTCTTCCGTTTTAGTTAAAAATTGAGCTTGTGCTTGTGAATTGCTAGTATTTTTTTAAAATTAATTTATTACGTATGCGTAACAACTGCAACAAATCGGCTTAACTCATAGTTTGGATTCAGATGCTGATCAGTTGCAGTATACAGATAAAATAAACAGTTAAGTTAAAAAAAAATAACAAAATAAAGTAAGTTCAGAAAACAAAATTAAAACAGTATACGTTTGGTTCACCCAATAACAGCCTATGCAGAGTGCCGTGTAACTAAATAATCGTTTCCTATTGGGTTGTTAGAATCTTATTTGACTTTGGTATGACAATATGCAACGTAGTCATAATATTTTGTATCTAAGGATATTTTTTTTTTAATTCTAGGAAGCTTGTTTCGATAACAACTCTCAATAAAATAATTAAAAACTTTTTTTAAACTGCCTGTGTGGAAATGCTCCCCTATCTATTTATGTAACTCTTACACTGATCTGTAATTTGTCAACATATGTGGGCCTTTTCTATGGACCTACCGAGTAACGACTGTTTATTGACCTTTCTAAGACAGGTACATTGCTTATTAAAAACGAACAACCTTCTGTTTCTGTGGGTCATGGTGTAAATACGAAAAAAACGTACGAGAACATGTGCATAAAATAAAAGGATCACAAATGGAATATCTGCCGATCTAAAGTTATTTTGCACTTTTGCAAATATTGTTGTTTTTTATGCGAATGGCGCAGCATGGCCAAAAACCTGTGCTACAAAAATGGCTGTTTTGTAAAAACGTTGTGTCAGGCGTGAAAAATGTCCTTACGAAGCATCAGAAAATTTATTTACCTTCCCCGCACATAAATCTAGGGCTTATACTTTTTTTGTTACAGCCTTAAATAGAGAAGGAAATGCTGTTTTTATTTGAGATTGCAATTCGTGCTTGTACCTAAGTAAAGAAAAGCTTAAAGAATTTTCGTCGGGTCGCAGATACGAGAAATTTTTAAAGACGAATATTTTAAAATTACATTTTCGGGAAGAGAAAATAGAGCGAAGATTGACTTTAAAAGTATATGTAGCAACTTCTTAGGTAACAAAAAATCAGAGAACTACAAAGATCTAGTTTAAGAACTTATCCGATCTTACAAGACTTTAGGTGCCAATATGTCACCTTAGCTGCATTTTCTTTTTTTTCCATTTGGAAATATTTTTCTGACAATTTAGGTGCAGTTTCACCCAAACACGTCGAAAAATTGTAGCTGCAAATTGCTTAAATTTAGAAGCGGTATAGTGAAAAATAAACCCCAACATCTTAGCGGACTATTGTTGAATCCTCAACTAACTAATTTAAAACAATTTCTTTGATTATATTATACTTTTGATACAAAATAAAGTATATTTTGTAAAAAAAATAATTTAGTTTTGGTGTTGCTTCTGGTTATTCTGAAAATTTACTAGATTGCTAATTAGTTGGGTTTCTCATATTTTATCTTCTACTTCACTTCAGTAAAAATTTAGCACATTACAGTAGATACAAAAATCCCAAAAAAATATCAATATGTGGAACAACGTATTACCGACTTTTTAAAAAAATGAGAATTTTCTATTAGGGCTCACGAAGAAATTTACAAAATTTTATTGGTGTATGTATGTTTGTTTGTCCACGCATTTTTCCGAAACTATTAATCGGATTGTGACTTTTTTTATTGGTCCATATTTACATCAGCTTAGGCAACAGTAAGGATTTTATCAAAATCTGTTCAGTAGTTTTTATGATATGGACTAATACATATAAATGTAATGTCCTGGCTCGTTGATATGAGCTACGGGTGTGTTATTAAAGGAAAAAAACCTGTCAAAACCTTGGTCAAATTCTAGTGCTGTAAGCCAATCAAAATGGCCAAAAGCAAACTCTTAATGTTTACAACAAAATCTTTAAATATGTCCCACAAAAGTATTACTACTTATTACAAAAAACAATATTTTAGGTTTTCCTTAAAACTAAATATTACGAAAAAAAAGGTACTTTAAAAAAAATAAATCGCCCGCAAAAAATTACCTTAAAATTATAAAGTAATATTTTACATACACTAGATTAACCAACAAATACGAAATCAAAAGTATGTACGAAACAAATTAGTTGCCTACTTTTTTAATTTAAATAAAAACCATGGCTTTGCCGGCACCGACCTCAAAAAAATGTAGGCCTCTAATTTGTTTTGTACCTATCTTTGATTTCGTTTTTGTTGGTTTATTTAGGGTATAATATAAAAACTATCATTTTATGTTTTCGAATTATTTTTTAAGTTGATTTAATTGCTTTAAATTGCCTTTTTTGTAATACTGTATTAGAATTTCTGGCTGTTAATGTTTCACATGTTACTTTAACTATTTCTGAACAACGGCTATTGAAGCGGATAGTCTACGTCCTAGGGCCGCTTTCTTTCTACCTCAGCCCCTCGGCAGACAGCTTGGCACCATTAGGCTTGGTTCTAGGAAATCGGCCTCGATAAAGGGAACCACCGAAGGACCTGCAAAAAGCCATATGGCGATGGGCGGTACCAGTACTATTAATGTATTATACAGCAGTTTAAATTCGAGTAGGTAGAAAGTTCAAGCAGATTAAATTTCATGTTAATATGGCCACTTTCTATATGTCCTTTGTTATTTTATTTCGGTGGAGAAAAGTTAGTTTTAAGGGTTTCTTTGTGTGGAGGTTTTAATGCAGTGTTATTAGATTTGTTGCTCTTATGGAAGTTCTTTACGAAACCGCAGTGTATTTTAAATACGAATGAATATTGATACTTATATTTTTCGCAGTGATGATTCTTTAAAAATAAAATTATAATATTTTAATTGTAACCTGAGCAACTACATTAATAAAATTCCTATATATTTTTATTAATACCATGTTGGTTCTGTCAATAATAGTTCTGTAAAACATTTATAAATTTATGTTTAAATACATTCTGTAATGCTCTATTAGTAAAATTAAATTTTGCTACTTTATATATATATATATATATATATATATATATATATATATATATATATATATATATTTTTTTCTGGCATAATGGGCTTCGTAAAGAACTGCCTAGTCTTCCACCTAAGCTTTGCTCTTCTCTCTCCAGTTTCCTTTCTAATCGACATATATCAGTCACTGGTCATTCCTCCAGTTTCTACCAACTTAATGCTGGGGTGCCCCAGGGCTCAGTTCTGGCACCCACGCTGTTTCTTCTACACATTAACGATCTTTCTCTTCCACAATCAATCCCATTCATAAATTTTGCTGACGATAGTACCCTCCACCCCTAGTTTCAATTTCTTAAGCCACCATGTAATTCTAATTTAAAAACAAGCGCAGGGCAATGCAGATATCTTTTTTTCACAAAAACCTTAAACTTATCTTGTTGGGGCGCCAAAAATCTTGTTCAGTTTAATGCCTCGAAGACACAGTCTTGTTCGTTGTCGCGAAAAAAGTCTACCAATGTTCATCCATTACATATGAGCGGCCAAGTTCTGCAGAACAAATATTCGTTTAATCTTGTCGGCGTTACTTTTGAGAATAACCTCATCTGGCACAAAAAAATTACATCCATAGCCTCGGCAGCTTCCAAACAGTTTGGATTCCTCTTTCGAGCCAGAAAGTATTTCTCTTCTTCCAATCTGTATACTGTGTATGTATCCCAAATCAGACCCTCTTTAGAATACTGTTCCATGTCTGGGGAATGGCGTCCTCTACAACACTTAGCATTCTGGATTCCGTTCAAAGAAGAGCCGTTCGTCTTAATAATGATCCCACGCTCAGAGAAAGGCTTCCTCTTCTTGCCCACCGTGAGCTGTGGGGATCTGTCGCTCTTCTATAGATATTTCCACGGCTTCTGCTCTGAGAAGTTGGCCAGTATAAATCCTTCTCTGACAGCTCCGATCAGAGCAACACGGTAAACTTTTATGCTTCCTTTACAGTTCAGTTAGAGAGGCCCCGAACTTCCTGCTTTCTTCGTTCCTTCATTCGAATTTTTGGAACCTGCTGCCTGCAGAAGTTGTTCCTTTCTCCCAATCTACAAATATTTAAGCCCCGTGTGAACTCCCCACCACACCCACACCGGTACGTTAGTATTTTAGGCTTACCTTCATGCTGTCCTAAGATAAATATATATATATATATATATATATATATATATATATATATATATATATATATATATATATATATTTTTTTTGTGTATATATTTATATGTAGGTATGTATGTAGAGTATTTTATTAAAAAACCCAAGTTTGTATAATACCTCAAAAAGCTTAACTGACAGAAAAAAAATCGATACGCCTCTGAAATCTAGGTTAAGATCTACCAAAATATTGCTTTTTTAAAATTAATAACCAATGTACCTCCAAAATTAATTAAATAAGCTCTGCACATAATTTGAGGCCCTTAAAAAACTGAGAAGTATACAAATTCTCCTCCATCTTAAAAAAAGGACCTCTTTAAATGGTTAAGCAAGTTTCATTAATGCCATTAATTAAACATTCTTTAAAAATTCCATTAAATCTCTTTTTGAATTCCCAAAAGATATGACAAGTACCAAGTACCAAAGTTTAATAATTATCCCACCAAAGTTTAAAACCAAACTTCCCTTTCTTTGTCTATAGGTAGAATCAATATAATAAATACAAAAAAAACAGTGAATGTAACCTCGGGGTTTAAACTTAAGATTTTTTTGTGAAAGGTCTCAGAGAGACAGAAAGGGGGTTTTTGAAAATTTTAAAAAGCCAGACAGCCAAATATTATCAATTATCACAGTGTTTGGACGATAATTTACGCCCATGGACCTTTTTAAACCATTGAGGGGGCTATAGAATAAAACACTTTTATTTTTATTTTGGGAAAAAAACTTTTTGAACTGAACAAAAAATAAAGAAAAAAAATTTTCGCAGGAATAAGAATATTTATTTCATCTCGTTATTTTTTAATCTCAAAAAAACTTTTTATGAAATAAAGAAACAATCCCCCTTTAAACCTTAAAATAAATTTTTATTTGATAAACAATACACTGGTTTTAAATTTAAATTTTGGTATGTTTTTATATGAAAAAAAAAACTAATTTTTTTTAAAAATTTTTATTTTTATCAAGGCTTTTTAAAATATTTTAAATTATTAAAAATTTTTTGGGAAAAAATATAGTTTTCCCCCCTTAATTTAAAAAAATTTTGGCTTTTTATAAAAACATTTTAATTTTTGCATCCAATATTAAGCCACAATATTTAAAAATTATGTCTGTCAAGTTGTCTGAATTTGAAATTCATTTATTTATTGACACAAACCAGATCAAATTAAATTGCAATATTTACAGGAATCTTTTCGTCGCCCTATCAGATCTTTGAATTTCCGAAAAAGTACGAAATTTTTTTTATTTAAACAGGAAAATTTATAAAAACTCGTTCGTCAGAAAAACAACTTCTTTTTTTATTTTGGTAACGGGCCCCCAGTGATGAGGCGGTTGGGGCTAAAAACCTTTTTACAAACTTTTCTATTATTTAGTTGCTCTTTAAACTTAAAAAATATAGTTTGGGTTTTAATTTATTTATTATATATATATATATTTTTTTAATATATCAGTTTTTTAAAAAGGGCCCAAAGGGTTTTTAAAAAGACGATCTTAACTAATATCTTTCGCGTCCTTAAAAAAGTTACCCCAACTTTAAAAAAAAAACCGGACCATAATAATTCGCTCCAAACATTAATAACTTGCGATAAATGAAGCCTAACAGCGTTTATTCTGCAAGATGGCAAAGAAAAAGGTAATTAATATCATCGCCGCCAAATGAGATAAGAATTTAATTCGAGCTCCAAAAGGTGTTGTTTTTAAGGCTCGGGCTGGTCAAAAATCGCCAAAACATTCTTCAAAGTCACTTGGTGGAATGTGGAGGTTCAGGATTGGATTTAGTGCAAATCTGTATATAGTAAAGTTTATAGTACGACATTAAACAGCTTTTTTGCGACTATCGCGAGGTGAAACTACAGAATAACTGTTCAAAATATTTGCGAAAATATAACGGGTATAATTTGTGCTGATTTTAACAGGCTGGCGAGAAAATAAACTTTAGTGACCCTTTGTTTTAAAATAGTGTTTTTTGCATTTAAATAAAATAGTTAAATTTTGTTTGACAGATAAACACATCTGACGTCTTTTCCTCTTTTCATATGGTTTTTTAAACAACGAAAAAAACCTTATAAAATAAATTTTTTTTTAACATTTTGTTTTTCAATATTTCCCAAAAGAAACCCTTAAAAAATGCAATTTTAAATTTTGTTTTTTTAATTTTGTTAAATTGTTTTATTTTACAGTAAGTAAAAAATTAACGTTAAAATTACTCCCAAATTTTGGGGCTTTTTTAAAATATTTTAAAAAAAATTTTAATTAAAATTTGCCAGCCTAGGCAGCATATATTTTTTTCTTTTCATTGAAATGATTTTTAAATATCGATTTTTGAGATTTTGATGTTTTTTAATTATTTTAAATTTTTTATTTTTGAAAAAAAAATTAAAAACCACATAATTACATGTTATTTACTTTGGCCACCCGTTAACTTTTTTTTTAAATTTTGGTCTTATATAAATTTTAAATGATAGTCGATGTTTATTAAAATTTTCAGCGAAACCTTAAAACTTTATATTTTGCTCATTCCGTTACACCCGTGCAGGGTTTTAAAACCAATGTTTCCCCTTTTAAGCGAAACCATTTTCCCGCATTAAAGCAAAATTTTAAATTTAATTTTTTTTGATTTAAAATGACCCTTTTGAAATTAAATAAACTTATCCCAAATTTAAAATTTATGGTTTTCAATTTTAATGATACATCTGATTTTTTGATACTGATACTATCTGAAATTAAAATTTAATATTCTGAACGGCCCTTTCCGAAAAAATATTCCCCCTCTTTTGAAAAAAAAACCAACCCTATAAACATTGAATAATAAAAAACAATGGCCCAAAATACTTTTTTATTTAATTATTCAATGCCCATTGAGAAATATATGTTGGGGCCCAAACGGCCCTTATTGGTTTGGAAATGGGCCCCTCGACATTATCAGCTTTTCCAATACTTGTAATATTGGTAATATATTTATGGAGGCCCATGTTGAAAAACCATTGGGTTTAAGATAAGTAATAATTTTTTTATTTAATTTTGGGCCACGTTGAAAATCTTGGGATATTAACAAATAGTAAAAATATTTTCCTGTTTTATTTAGGGGAAATGTTGAAAACCCCTAAAACCAAATTAAATAAAAAAGAAAAAGTTTGATTTTTTTTAAAAAAAATATAAATAATAAAAAAAATAATATATTCCTTGAGACAACAAGACAAGAGGACTTAAAAAAAGTTTTGAGATGAATTTAAAATTCATAAAATAGTCAACTACAAAAAAAAGAAACAAAGTCAGAAAAATAACAGTTTGAAATTTTAATAAAAAAATTCTTAAAACTATAAAATATCACCATAATATACTTTTCATTTTTCCAAAACACCAAAAAAAAAACAAAACTGCCGAAAAAGGTACAAACTTTCCCATAACGTCATCCCTAACATTCACAAAAATTATCAAGTTTCAAAAAAGTTAGGTTATGGGGCACGCTTCACTTTTTGTTTCTAGTTAGGCAAAGGGGCCCAAAAAGAGAACAAACACGATCTAACGTATGCTGAGTAAGAATAGGCCTTTTATACAATTTTTTTTTATGGCATATCAATTTTTTTTTTCGTACTGTTTTTGTTAACAAGCATTTAAAAGGGCCTGTAAAAAACATAAAAAAAAAAAATTAAAGGAAATATAGTTATTGAAGAAAAGAAATACAAATAAAGAAAAAAAGTGCCAATTAGAAAAGGTTTTTAATCATTATTATAATGATATATACGAAAAAACAAAACGGGGGTTTTTTTGAATTTTAAGGTTAACCCCCTAAATCATTTTAAAACAATTTAATTAATATAAAATTGTATAATGGGAGGAAAATTGAATAAAATTAAGAATTTTTTAGTAAAAGAATAATGTGCCTAATTAATCAGCCATTCTTTTCCTTTTTAAAGACATCCTGAATTTAAACCTTTTTAATTGCGTACAGGGGTTAATGTTTAAAATAAACTTTTCCATAAATATTTAATTGAAAAACTAAAATTCCGAGCAATTGCGTAAAACTTTCCGAAACTTTTAAATTCCCCAAAATTTCAACATTGGGATGGCCCCGTTTTCACATGGGATTGGAAAAAAAGGCCCGTTTAAATGCAGTGGCCAATGCTTAATTAATAACGATGGATTTGTAACTCAGTTAAATTAATAGGCCACTGTGGATATATCATTATGTCTTTTCTCTGTGGAACCATTAACTGAGGATTAATATCGGGCC
The DNA here is from genome assembly GCA_019359885.1 of Listronotus oregonensis. NCBI lineage: Eukaryota > Metazoa > Arthropoda > Insecta > Coleoptera > Curculionidae > Listronotus > Listronotus oregonensis. The sequence continues at coordinate 218,621 of JAHBCN010000099.1, read as the reverse complement.
AACGAATGATGATAGACACAGTCAATTAAAAGACGCTGACATTAGTGGGCCATCACAGTACCTTTAGAAAATCGACAAACGCTGTTTATAGGGAAATTTTTAAATATTGTTACATACTCTAGGGCCTTTCTCCAGCAGTGAAGAGAAAAGCTGTGATGATGTTTATAATTCTATATTTTATTTTTTAAAAGCACAAAGCCAAAAGTGGAGACACCAACAAATTTGTGAAAAAAATGGTTAATAAAAAATAGAAATTACCATAAAAATAATAAGATGGTTAAGGCCGGTGGATTCTATTAATATTTCGCTAATATCTGGTTCCAATCAATCAAAAATCATCACACTTTGGGATTTGCTGTCTGCTAATTTTCGTAAAGGTTAAATTTTCTACTGCAGTGAACTCGCGATGCGAAGAAGAAATAAAAAACAGGCGTATTCTAATAAATTGCTTTTAAATTAGTGTTCTGAAATATATGTAAGAGAATATGATAAAAACAATATTTCTAGAAAAAATTATTTAGTTTAATGAACTAATCCGTTTCTGTCCTAATTAAATATGCAAAGGCGACAATGTGCAAAACTTGTATCTAGTTAACTGACCACTACCCCATCGTTAAAAACGAACACTTTCGATACGGACGAATTCTTTGTTCGCAGTATGAAAACAGGAATAATCGGTTTCCGGAGACAAACGTCTAGTATTGTTTCAAAATTTACTTTACCTTTTTTATGGGTACGATAAGTGATCAAATATTAAAGCGTATATTCAAGGCCAAAACTAAAAAAAAAAAGAATGATACATACCATAAGATAATATATAAGAAGGTATTCCAATCCTGCAATGCATGATGGGAAATGTCAAGTGGTTGCGCCGCTACGAGTGTGTGTCTGGCACACTAATTGGCCTTTCAAGTATTTTCTTTCGCAATAATAAAATAAGGATGAAAATACGTAGGTTTGGTCCTACAGCCTTCCTGGCTGCTAGGACTTAACCCACTTCGCGGACTCGTTGGCCAAGAAGGCTGCTGGGACCAAACCTTCTGGACCCGAACCTTTCGTTGGTCTGACAGGGTCTACGATGAGGGACCTAGTCAAAAGACACTCCGTCAGCAATTCACAAGACGATAGGATAAAACAGTAAACTGTGACTTTTCCTGACAGGCTTGGCTTCGGCTTCACCCGCTCCGTTTGCAATCATTCGTTTGATGACTAGTGTTACCTATTATGAAAGTGAGAAACTTGTCGATTGCCCGAATCCGACCAATCTATCTAATTCGTTCATGCCCATCAATAACTAGTCCAGTGTGCCATGTGTCACCATATCGAAATATCGACCGATCGACCATCGCTGGGACGTTTGGTTTGGTACGCTTATAAAAATGATTGATTGAAAAGATTGGATCATTTGAGAAATTGGTCAATGATTAATTCAATCGCCAGTGAATGATTGAGTTACCCATCTCTAATCCATGCTGAGCGAGTATTGGCTTTTCTAGGCCGACATTAAGGAGATTCCCCTCGGCGATGACGTCACCTACTTTAAATCAGTAGGATGGATGACGTACTGAGTAAGAAGTTCTCTTTAGAAGGTAGCACAACGGGCCAACTGAAGCCTAGGTGCTGTGAGGTTCATCACCCTTCTCACTTTGAGATTCAGATTCAGAACGATGAAAATACCTTGGAGGCCATTTGATTGTGTGTCAAACACAATCGTGGCATCGTGACCGCTTGACACATTTTCCATCATGCATTGCAGGAACATATATTCTTTTAACATAACATAGATAAGAGTAGCAAAATCTTTTGACAAATTAGAAAAACATTTGGACGGGGAGAAATACTTTCTGATTTCAAAGAGAAATCTGACCTTTTTCGAAGCTGTTGTGACTATCGATATAATATACTTGTGCCGGATAAGGTCATTCTAATTCTGATTAAGTTAAAATTAGAGACATTTTTCATATTTACGCCAAGTCCTTACAGTCCGTTACAGCTGTAGCGGGCATACCGATGGAATCCAATTGATTGAGCGCTTACCACGTGGTTTCCCTTACAGCCTAGTGGTATAAACTATAGTATTCGGCAATAGTTGTAAACCAACTACCAAGAATACACCGACGTGACACTGCGGCAGACCGTAAGATATTCGGCCTGTTCGAGAACCAGAATCTTGGTTCTGAACCCGCGCCAAGAACTCTATGCAAGCTTTGACGCGCCCAGAGTCGTAAAAAGCTCGAACCGCTTCTGGTTGAGACAGCGCAACGGGAGTTCATAGGATGACGTTATCCGCGTCATCCTTGTAAAAATAATAATGGCTTCCAGAATGGTGGTTAATGGTGGTTTTTTAAATAGTTGACTTTTTTAAATATTTTTTATTTTCTCCAGCCACTTTCAGTTTTAAAAAAATGACGTTTGTATTAATAGGTTTTCTAAATAGGCCAATCCAAATAGTTTTTAATTATTTTCACGCCAAAACATGGCTTATGTCAACTTTTAAAATCACATAAACGTTCCAAAGTGTTTGAACCAGTTTCTAGACAAAACATATTTAAAAAGTCCTAATTATTGGTAGTTTATTGTTTTAAAACAAAACGAATAAAAGTCCGCCAGCTGTTTGTAAGATTTTTCAGGGTCAACTATACCCTAAATTATTTCTGATTGTAAACTTTGCGAACCAAAATTATAAATAAAGTGAGAGCATAATTTTTACGGTGGAAAAAAACACAAAAAGTGTTTATTATTCGTGTATATCGATTTAAGTAATTATTCAAAATCTTTTCCTCACAGAAATAGATATGTTTTTATAAAAACAATTTTAAAATATGCTCATCTTATCAATATATTGACATATTGTTACACCAGAAAATTTATTGCAAGAAACCTCCGACGCGTAAAAAACTCAATTTAATAGTGGTATAATAAATATCGACATAAACATATTATTGAATTAATATAAATTAGTGTCTAGCTTGTTTTATTACAAATAACATAAATTAAATTTTATAGATGTCAAGAATATCGTTTGCCTTTACCTTTTTATGTCTTCATCATAACAGTTACTATTTTGTCAATGATGATTGTTCTAATGTGTACTGGTGTCCCTGTCTCCTGGAGAGTATAACGAGCAGACGATCAGATCCGTCATGCCCTCCTCTCCCGGTCTAGTGGTGGGTAGCTACCAGGTCCTTGTTACAGGTACCAGATGTTCTTTCTGAGGCCGCATCTCCGGCCTTACCCTATGAAAACGGTCCTATCCGCTTTCTGTTTAAAGCCAGGGAACCTTTTTACCTATAAAGGCGGTTCTGTCCGCCTTCTGTTTGGATTTAGGGAACCCTTCCTAAGCACCGGTTTGTTCGGGATGGATTAGCCCTTCCCCGTAAACAGGCGCCGGTGACTTCAGGGGCACCTTTCAAAACGGATTCACCCGTTTCGGTCGGCGCACCTTTGTCTGATTGTGACCTTGAGTGGCACCTCTCGAAACAGATTTATCCGTTTCGGTCAGCTTACCTTTGTCACTTTTTCCTATGAAAGCGGTTCTGTCCGCTTTCTGTTGGGAGCTAGGGAAGTAATAGTCCACCACGGCAAAGCCCCGCATTACCGCAGTAAGGCTAGATACTCTGAGAGGTCGCCCTGTATCTCAGAGGCACCGTTGGAGACACCTGTTTAAGGCACAGGATGTCATTCACTCATCAGCACGGTATGCTAACACCTTGTCTTAGCTTCGGATCCCGTTCCATACGCTAGCCAAAAGAGTTGCCGATAACCAGCAACTCTAGCGCATGTTCCAAAAGATCCTACTGGGCCCAACCACGACGATTACGTGTGAACACAGCGGTTGGGACAATACCTGGTAAGAGAATTAAGTTTTAAGAATGTTAATTAATACTTCTGTGAACTGATTTGATGAGGTTATTTATCTATCTATCCACCGTTTTTGAAAAAATGTCATTTTATTTATACTGTTAGTCCCCTAAGTTCTGTCGGGTTGAATATAAAAAAGAGAATTTTTCCTTTTTCTGCAATTCACGAACTTAGACGTTTTAAGTTACAAGTAAAACTTTAATTTTGGATCGCATTTTTTTTATCATAAGGTTGGTTTAAGATTGAAAATTGGATAGGAACAAAGATGTATCTTTTATCGAAATACATGATGTAATAAAGTGACGTTTTTTTGAAAACAGAATTAGCGATATGAATAAAGAGTACTTAATTTTAAGTCTATAGTTAAAGGTTTGTAAAAAACGTCCAAAGTTCTTATCAATACAGGGCGTAAAAAAGGGGGTCATGAGTCTCACAGCTAGTCCTTTCCCGCAGCTGTGAGTAATTCACAACGCTTCGTTTGATAATAATAAGAAAAAAGTATATATGAACTTATAGTCTTTTTTTATATCCGAAAGATTTCCCACATTTTTCCGGATACCCTTTATACGTATGTAAAATATTATTGAAAAGGTGTTTACCTTTCTTTGTCACATACAAACACAATTTTCAAATAGGATTTCTTTGTAAAGAAAAATAAAGTCCCCATGAATCAATCCGTATATAACGGCTAAAAAAATGTTTTTCTCCCATATCTTTTAAATACATATAAGCAAGAGCCAAAGTTCCCACCATACAACTTTGACCACTAAAAGGATTCCCCGAGCGAAATTCAAAACGGGTATCATTTCTTCTCTTGCAAAATCTCACGCCCGCCACCGAGGTCGGCCCACTGAAAAAAGCTCTTCTTTCTCTCGCCAAGCAGCTTTGAGCTTTCGCAGAAACAAAGGCGGCTATAATTTATGTTAAAAGTAACTGGGGTATAGGCGTTTCATTTTAAAGTGTCTGTTATAATGGCATTTCTTTATGAATCTAAAACCATGGTCTATACATATTTAAAGTTAGTCATACGTAGTGATAAAGTTGCCTTTTTAAATTACATTTTTTTTGCTTTTTCATGTTTAATACTTTTAGTAGTAATTGTAAAAAAATGTATATTTATTTGTTGCGGTAAATGGTATAATCTGCGACTGTTACCTAACTGTATCTTTTATATTTCCTACATTCATAATTAATTTATTTGTTATTCATAATCCTTCCGCTTCTTTGCATAAAATTACTTTATTTTGCGCGACCTTGCACGTTTTAAGAAAATTGATTACTATAATAATGTCAAATTTTTGTAGCTGCATTTTACCATTGCAATCTGAAATATTTAAATTTATTTTTGTAATTATTTGTATTAAAGAAAAATAATTTATCGGAATATAATATATAACATGATTTTTTTCGGATATGCAGTTATGTCAAAAAGCCCAAAAAAAAACGTATTTCTTAGCTGTTAACAATTGACATACCCAAGGTGCGTTCGATTTGTATATTCAATTTGCGCATTTGTTCACACCGTAAGAACCTTTCGCTCCGAATTTGTTGGAGATGGATCTGACAAATGCTTTTATAAATGTTTCATTTATATTTTTTTACAAATATATTTCTTTATAATTTGGATTTTTTTATAAACTGTAAAAGCTCTATTTTCCATACTTTTAAGAAAAACTAAAGGTTTTTTTAACAATATAAAATCTGATTTATTTATAAAAAAGTGTACAAAAAATGCTTTCTTAACAATACTTTAAAATGCAAACAGCTCATTATTCTAAATTTATTGGCGTTTTTTGAGCTAGAGAAACAACAAGAAGCTGCAGGAATTGCCTTGAACCTTCAAAATTTGGTAAAGGACAGCTGCCCGACGCGACGTACGAAAGTAAGTGAAGGAGCGATATTTAATTAAAAAAATGAACTAAATGGGACAAAAGCTTTAAAGAAGTATCATCAACAAGGGCAAAAGGATATTCCAAAAGATGTCAATTGCAATACAATGCAATATAAACCAATGGTAACAATAGGAAACTTAATGTGTGGCAAAGTGATTAAACTAAATTTAAATAAATAAATAAACAATTTTTAAATAAAATATTACATGATATAAATCAAAGATCGTCAAGGTCAGCTAACTGAAACTGAAATATTTCTTTTCTAAACTTCGGTTTTTTTCTACCAAATCCCAGAGTTAGTCTTTCATAGCTGTTTCAGGAAAGGCAATATTTTCTTCGGAAAGCCACAGAATTAATCTTTTTTTGGTCCAAGATTTGCGGGGTATGTCTTCTACCAGCCCGGAGTGGTAGCTAGCGTTGTCCATGATAATTAATGATTTGGGCGACAAATTTGGAACAAGTTGATATTTAAACCATTTTTAGAAATTTTGGCGGTTCATGCTATCATGGTAGTCGCCACTCTTTGTACCACTTTTAAAGACTAAACTAGCTCCCTTGATAAATCCGTTTTCATTGCCGGCGTTGACGACGATATATTTATAACCTAAAAAAAATAACGGTTTTAACATCGGCCCAAAAGGAAAAAAATGTTTTTATAGTATTAATTTAGATGTCTAGTATAATTAGAAACATATATTCACTTCATCCCATCACGAATCCAAATCCCTAGCACATTAATCAAAACGGAAAAAATGTTAGGGCGCAAGTGTAAAGGTATTGGAAATTGATCCCCTACCAATGGTTTCTTTTTGAATAAAAGCAACTTTTACTCACCTTCACTGCTTTTTGAAGAGTTGGTGGCTTTGGTATCGTCCTGTCGGGTATTTCTAAAAGATCCTTTACTGAATATCCGTGTTTCATCAAGAAATACTGGAGTAAGACCGAAGAAGAATCATATTTTTTTGTGTATTCTCTCAAAAATTTAATTCTTTTATTAAAAACATCTAATAAATCCATGAGATACTTTCGGTTGTTACTTTCCTGCCTCTGAAAGCCAATTTCTTTTACCCATTTTCGCAAAAAACTAATGGAGATGTTAAAATGATTGCTCATTTCATCATTTAATTTTTGATGGAGAGATTTTATGGTAATATGCTCTTTAAGTGCATACATGCGATAAATGGTATCCCGGATCTTGATTTTTAAGTAGTCAGTAATTTTGATATGCTCTTTATTTCTTGTTGATGATACTTCTTTAAAACTTTTGTCCAATTTTAGTCCATATTTTTTTAAACTAAATATTGCTTTTGCGCTCACTTTCGTTTTAGCGAAATTTTAAACTTGGGAATTTGTCATTAATGTGACAAGTAACAGTTAAAATAAGAAAACACATGACGTTTTTTGGTAAATTTATTGTTTCTCTCTGCAAAAGTGTATCAGTTAAGGATGCAAAAAAATGTCGGAACTGCATATCCGAAAAAATTCAACTATAATCTGTCCATTTTCGATTAAGAAAAACACCCAGTAAGTAACCATGGCTACTGACTTTTAAAACCAATGGAATATATTTTTTGTTGTTGTAACCATAGTTACGGACTGACAGGAGCGACAGTTTTATAAGTCTATTTTTTCAATTTGTTTGATAAATTTACAAAAATTAAAATCTTGCTAAATTGATGCGATATAAAAATTATAGTAATTATAAATTTGTTTTAAGACTTTTATGAATATTCTGTCAAAGTCTAGCATTTTACATAAGTGGTGAGAATGCAAGAAGACCATCCGAAGATATTTTGCCTCATGCAATAGATAATTAATAAAAAAATAAGTAGAAAAAAATAGAATATCTAAATTATTGAAGTTGTTTTGTTACTAATGTTAAATATATTTACCTTTACCATTATGTATAAAAAGTAGTAATAAATGCTAAAAAGAAAAATACTATTGCAGAAACACATCCTACAACCTGGAAGCTATTTTTCTATAGCCACAAGTACGCTAACATTCCCTCTAAATAAAATAATAAAAAAAATAATTTAAACAGAAAAATTCCCTTATAATCGTGACAACACTGCCTTAATAAATTCAAATCATTCTTAAAAATTGCTTTACCGATCTAAAAATAACAAAACGAAGGAAGACATCGCATTCAATGAGAGCTGGGACCCTTCGGTCGACGCAAAAAGGTAACTCATAACTGGAAAGTTCCCTGTTTTCTTACGTTAGAAACGTAAAAAAAAATCTTTAGCATTTTCGGGCAAACCGCTGAAATGTTCGGTTTAAATAATTGATGAAATTTAAGTTTTCCATGGTAGTAAAATACTACTTTCTTCGTGTTAGCACAAGAAAATTGGCTATCACATCTTTTCTTGTAACCATTCAAATTATAAGAAGGCGTACCGATTAACGTTTTCCCACTAAATACTTTCTTGTGTTTTGGTTTTTCATTTATTTATTTATTTATTTATTTATTTTTTTGGTACTTACGAATTTACATCGCAAATTTTTCATATAGATTAAGGTGATTTTGTTGTAACTATTCTAAATACAAAGTTCCAGTCATTGAAACGTATTGAAAAAAATGGGACACTTTCAAAAACAAATTAATAAATAAAAAATATATCTTAATAACAAAATGTTAATTATATGTTGTATCTTTTTTTTATGTAAATCATTTCCTTAAGTGTTTTTCAGGAGTTTACGAAAAAAAAATACAGGATGGCTATTTCATTTATTTTTAATGTGAAAAAAGCTACATGGCCTTTTTGAGGCCTCGTTGGATGAGCCTAAAACATTACACATTAAACGTAATTCACAGTGGTATTGTAGTAACATTCAAGGTATAGTTGTTTCGAATAATGATAGAGAATCTTAATATCTTAATAGGTTTTTCGTAAAGAAAGGAGTTGAAATGGTAATTCAGAAAACCATGGACCCTTACAGACAACATTATCACTGCTGTAAATCAAAGAGCAAAGTTAAAATTAGGCAGTTCTTACATGCACAATAAGCTTAGCATTGTCTGGTAATGACCGAGGGTGTTTTGTAAATAGTGAATGATTTATTAAATACTTAAGCTTTCATTTAACTTGCAGCTTTGCATGAACGAACCATGTATTTTTGAAAGTGAGATACCAATTATTGGTCAGTTACCATGAAATGAAAACTCCATATATCGTGAAACCGGTGTCTCTTCGTTTTAGGTTTTAAGGATGGAAATAATAAGAAAACTGGTTTCGGCGGCCCGAAATTACTTATAAAAATCAAATACAATAAATGGTTCCTAATATTTACTTTATAAAGTTGTCATATTCAACAAAATTTTATTTTTACATTTTTACACATACTCATGCGAGACCTTAAGTAAATGTCTCCAGTGACCGTTTTAATTTTTTTTTATAAGGTTCCATTAAGTTTTTTTTATCTACTGTTCCCAACGCTAAATTCACTGACTAACTACAACTGACACAACTTCATATCAAATTTAGGTTATTTATCGCTTGGTCAAATAATGCCTAATAAAAAAAGTTTTTGAATATGTTCCTACTCATTATAAAATTAATTTTAATTATTAAAATGTTGCACAATCTAGAGTTATACGATATACTCTTAAATTATATGTTTATAATATTATGTTAGCGTCAAACACTGACATCTGTTATTCTCTAAAAGGACTGGTCAGTAGATGTATTAACGGCAAACAATGAAAAAACCTTACTTAACTTACAAGAACTAACTATTCAGTGATTCCCTGTAATGCCTAGAAAAAAAATTAAAATGATTTTGACGCTGTTTTTCTAAAAAGGATTTAGAAAATAAAGGAAATGACTGTAATAATTAGGCTATTACGCTGTTTACCGGCAATACTGACTCGTCATTTCAGGAAATAACAGATTTTAATGTTTGACGTCGACATGTATATTTCTTAGGTCTATGTTTTTTTATTTTAATCTTATTTTGCCAATTAAAAGCCTAAAAATAGTCAACAAATAGGGTATATTTAAATAAAAAGTAATTTGTATTTTTCATGATCCCAGAGTGGTTCTGCTAGCTTAACCTTGAACTAGCAGAATCACGGATGTTTTTTGAAAAACCAAGGAGCGAAACAATTTAAATAGGGTAATAAAATAGCTTTAAAAGAGTGAAAAAATATGGCTTTAAATAGGATACGAACTTTAAGTTCCAATTCTAGCTAAGTAGTATAATTTTTTTAAACGTCAATTTGTAGAGTCTTTAATTGTAGATTGGTCGTTTCTTGATAACTTTATGGAATTATTCATGATGCAATAGAAAGGTGAATACAACAAAAATTAATAAAGATTAAAAAATACTCAAAATGGATTGGTCTTCAACTTCAACGGCTTATAGATCAAATAAATAGGTTGCATATACTGTTTGTTGTAAAGACCGACATGCCGTGATACCAAAAGATATCTATCAATTTTTAGTCTTATATTAACACCTGAAAGGATTATATAATTTAATAACTTGAAAGTACAGAGACCCAGTAACATAGCAAATGCTTTAAAAGAGTAATTTTATTCCTGCTGTGTTAATCCTTTAGGTCTTACAGAAATTTTAAAGATATTTATATACCTAAATGTTATGTCCACACAAATAATTTAACGTAATATATTTCACCACTTAAATATATCTTTTTACAATTTGCGAGTGATACTTTTGGGGTTAACAAATTTCTTGTTCGCATTAATAGACTCGTATCCGAATTAGAAATACGGCAGGAGTCCTGCAACAGGTTCAATTTAAAAAAACATTTTTGACCAAAATGAGTAAATTGTCTTCAAAATTAAAGAACTTAATAGCGGTAAATGTGTAAATTCGCCACTGCGGAGATTATACTAATATAATAATAAGATCTTTGAATTTTTTCATCATTTATGTAAAAATGTTAATGGACAGAAATATTTTTTCTAGAAAATATTTTATTTTAAACTACACTAAACGCTAGACTTTAACAGATATTTGACATTTTGTGTCTTGGCATTTCAGGTATATACCTTTTCTATTTTCTTATTTAAATCGCAAATGTGATATTAATTAAATTTTTGTTACTAAAAATAAAAATTAAATCCTTTTTATTAAAACAATTAAGAGATTTTCAAACACAAACCATTACCAAAATTATTATCTTATGTTATGTTGTATTTCATATGCTTTAATTTAAATTATATTCTTAAGTATTTTTCTAAACTACGGAAAATATTATATAGGATGGCAATTTAGAAAAATATATTTTTATAAATATAAAAAAAATGTTTTGTTCCGGAGAAACCCTGATAATTTTCTTTTATTTATACTTTCCAAGAAAAGAAAAACCAAAAAATATCATTGTCTATCACTTGCAATAATATATCTTTGTTATAATATTTAATTAAATCAATTTAGAATGCTACGAATTTATTTATTATTTAGCAATTTATTGTTTAGTAACTCTATTAAGAAATTAGAATCATTACAAATCTTACGCTTGCAATAAATAATATAAACAAAATAATTTGCTTAAATTAATAACGTAGTTGTCTAGTCTGGAAAAATAAATTGAATTATGTAAATTTATTACTTCTATTAAAGATGATGAAAACTATTAGAACTGACTGAATACAAAATCTTAAGCCGCTTCTACACGTGATCAAATATCGTCTCTTTAAATCAGAAGTAACGTATTGCCCAATTTGAGATTATTAAACAAAATGATACAGTAAAGTGTACCGATGGAGTGCAGAAGCAAAAGTAAATATTAATAATGATACCAACAACGCCTACAAATAGATAAGCCAATGTGTATAAAAGCTTCATAATTTCTAGTGCAGAGCTACCCGAAGGTACGTTAATGAATTTAGAAAAAAATGCCCATTTGCTAGTTTTGGTTTAGAGGTACGACAAAGGCTACTGGTTTTCGTTTAAGATATTTGAGCTTAGCTTAGGAACGTCCATGGTTAAGTCTGCGTAATCTGAGCATGCACAAACGCTCGAGTGTAGAAGTTATGATTAAAGCTTTTGGATTATTTTGAACCGCTCACCAGCGCTGACGCACGCATCAGCTTGACAAAACTAAAAAAATAGTTCCATCTCATTTTATTTGAAGGCATCAATATCGAGTTTTGTATGTAGTGGTTTGGAAAGACTAAAGGATCAAAAAAGTAGTATTTATACAATTTCATATGATTGTAACAACTCATACCTCAACCAAATTAAGAGACAAATTGAAGGATCCCTCAAAGAACACTGGAGATATACAATACGGGAAGAAGCAGATAGGTCTTGGACCGCTGATCAAGCGTGGACCCAAATATATCAAAGAAAGATCGAACACTAAGATCACACACAAACAGAAGCACTGAAAAAAATATAAGAAAGCAGCAGTCATCAGCCAAATTCTTGATGCTTTAATAAATCCTTATCGGGTATTACGAATGTCTGGAAACCAGACGACTGGAGATTTTGTAATATAAAATGAAGCGTTTTATTGAACTCTACTACATTATCTCTGTATTTTAGGAAAACAATATAAAAATAAATCGGCGAAAAAAACGATGAAGCTCCACGTTTGGGCCAAAATAAGTTATTCAATAAAAAGTGTGGGCTTTGGTAAGCCGGATTCACTGGTGTTCTTTACAGCCAGAAAAACGCTAGAAGTAACGAATAACGTAAAACCGTCATAGGAATCACCATAAATCATGAGGTGGTGAGCATCGGTGAGAATAATGCTGTGGTTCCAGTTTTACCGCTGATGATCTACCGCGTGGCGACTTGTTGATTTGTTTCGTTTAACCCGCAATTCTGCCATGACATTAGAATTTTGGTCCTCAATTTACCGGTGCTTTAGAAAACGGTTAGTCCTCAATTTACCTATGCTTGTTTAGGTACCAAATATTAAATCTTAATTTTGGTCCTCAGTTTACATGCGCCCTCCTGTAGAACTGTTTATTATTTTTAGTTTTAGTTAATATTTACCGAAGCTTTGATTTTTCTCGAAAATTCATGTTAATGTAATTTATTACTATAAATATTTTTTCTTTTATTAAAGTATTAAGAAAGCCCTTGCACCAATCAAGTTGTGAAACTTCATCGTTTTCCTTCATTAAAATGAACATTACCAATGATCGATAATATAAATCGTTGACATTACAGTGTTTTGTAGTTAAATAAATTAATTTTATATTGAGCTAGCTATAACCTCAATTATCTTCTTCGTTCATTACTCCAGCTGTACAAGTTTACAATATAAAAAACGTTTTATCCGAAGTTACCTACTTTGCGATATTCATCAATTTTTCCACCTACTCCTAATGTTGTAGCCTAAAAGATTGGATTATATCAAAATTCTTAGGAAGAAGCTTGAAGAGTGTATGTATGTCAGAGTAATAGTTCAACAGGAAATTTGAATCTATCTTCACAACTACAAAAAAATGGACTTATTTTATTATTGAAACTTTTTTTCTGAGCACCCCCGCAGAAGAACGAACATAAGGGCCTGTAGAAATGGCGATGGACACGATTATGCCCATCGCCCAGGTGTTCAGCAATCGCCCGCTGCATTCCTACACCGCTATTGTTAACAGGTGTGCACCGTTTGGCTTCGCGGCCATTGTAGTCACACCTGTGTCGTGTCGCACGGCTTATCTACCTGCTAAACGTGTATTACAGGGGCGGACTTGAGACTAATGGCTTAGACAATGATAATAATAATAATTATAATAATAATAATTAATAATTCCTGATTCCTGATACTGCTTGTCGAGCTTGTCGACAGCAACCCGAAACACTAATGCACTTATTGTCAGCTTGTCCAGTGCATGCTGTAACTGGTTACAACCACCGACATAACGATGCGCTTCGGGTACTTTATTATCACCTCAGACATTATTACGGCATCGACGAAACAGCAATTTTGCCATTTGTCCCGGCGATATCGAGGCAGTAGTGGAAAATGACAACTGTCGCATATATTGGAATTATGCATTCCCAACTACGCATCAAATTCGCGCCAATAAACCTGATATCGTTCTCCTTGATAAAAGGAATAACTCTATGTATGTGATTGAGTTCTCCGCCCCAGCAGAAACTAACATCGATATAAAGGAACGGGAGAAACGAGCCAAATATCAGGATCTACTTGGCGAACTTCGGAGGCTCTATCCAGAGTATAACGTGCGATTGGTTGTCGTGATTATCGGCGTTTTGGAAGGCATGAAGGATAATGTGTTAAGGGTGATGTATTCCCGCACGTCAACATTCACCCGAACAACTGGTGATGAAAATGTAGAAATCTGTGGTCCTTGGGTCCCTTCGTTTACTGAGGCAAATGAATTGGGCCGAGGATCACTGACCGAGCGGACGCAAGAAGTGGTCTTCGATATAGATGGCCTTTCGCATGACGCCCTATGGGGTCGGAGCCATGGGATACGTCATGTTGGCTCTCTATGAATAATAATAATAATTTCTACATTGCTTTAAAGAATCCAAAGACACATTTAAAAAATTAAGAACCTACTTTATTAATAGTTATGAAACCCTAAAAACTAAATCAAAATTCAAAGGAAGAGTGTTTTAAAATGAAGGTAAAAAAGTCAAACGGGGCTGAAGTCTCAAAAGCCCATAAAAGTCTTACGTGTTTTACCAATATTTCATTAAATACCTAATTAATACAAGTTTTTTCTTCTAATAAAACCTAACTACTAGTGCAAACTCTGTTTTTAATTCTACTGGTGATCCACCTATTAATTTTCTTCTTTTAATGGTTGTTTTTTTCGCCTTAAAATATCAAAAGTAATATTTAAATTCAAACAAATCAACTTTATCATTTCTTCTCTTAATATCTACCAAGAAAGATTGAACTCTCCTTTATTATTAATTATAGACTTAGCTTCCTTCCTTTAGTTGTTTTTAAGGTAATGAAAAAATTAATCAGTTTTAAATATTTGGAGAAACATGAACTCATTTATAACAAACAATTTGGATTCTGTCGCAAAAGATCCACAGCAGCATGTGTTTTACATAACTGGAACAAGTTCTTTAACGAATCATTACTCTTAAAAGCCTAAAGCTCTTGACCTGGTCTGGCATGTTTCGCGGAATATCCAGCATACTTTTTAGTTGACATATGTTGCTTAAAGTAGATGATCACTCTTCAAGCTTCAACCAATTTATTCTGGGAGGCTAGCTCCTTTCTTCTTCATATTTATCATATTCCTTCCATGCTAAATTCAATTTATTGGTTTATTGCTGATATTACCCTTCTGTATCTGAAAGTGCGGAGGGTGACACCTCCTGAAGGGGACTCCCCACTTAGTACGCCGCCCATCATACTGATTTAAAGTAGGTGAGAACGTCGCCGAAAGAAATCTTCTTAATGTCGGCCAAAGAAAGCCAATACTCGCCTAACATGGATCTTTTCTTAGACGAGAGTGCAGGACAGTCACAAAGGATGTGACTGAGACATTATTACGGCCGTCTTGCCTTCCTGTTCACAACCTCGACACAGAGGTGTGTCATTTATATCCATTCTAAAGAGGTGTTTTCGCCGTTTACAATGTCCAGTATGATATTACCCTTGTTGCCAAATCTCTGCATCTTCACTTGCTATAATAATAAAGTACTAACTCTGATTTGATTAATATAATTTGTTAATGTGGCCTGAGAAAGACTAAAGGATTAAAAGAGTTGTATTAATAAAATTCAGTACAATTGTAGCAACTCATACGTTGACGAAATTATGGCAATAATGGAATACGAATGAAAGAACACTGATTATATACTATACGCCTGGAAATGCAATGGAAAGTTATGGTTATTTCTGGTATTAAAATTATAATATTCTGTTAAACCCCCTATTGGGATACAAAAACGTTGGCTGTTTTCCACCTGTTTCATATGCCCGTCGAAAAAATAGCTGCTTCTCTTACAATTTTTTACACCTCTTTGTTCGCTCAAGTCTTATAATATTAAAGTGTTGTTTACTTTACTCTAACATTAATAAGTGAAATGTTTAAAGCACAATTGTAAAGGCTTACAATTTTAAAGTAGTACAGCCCTGTGCACAAGTCGGTTCCCAAGACACCGAGTCTGAAAAGATCTTCCTCAAGCCAGCATCGTATTGTTGTGACTGACCGTTTTTATTTCCATAACTCGATCGCGGTTTTTAATTACAAGCCCGAGAATAGATGGGCCGTTTATACCTTTTCGTTGAAGTAGGATATTGACAGATTTAGTGGCCACGATCCGTATTTAAATGTGTGGGATTCGGGTTATTGGAAATATTTCTTACCGCCCGTCTTTTAAGCTTTAGTTGTATCCTACTTTTTAATAACTGGTATGTATGGAAGCACATGTTGTATATACGTCGTTAAATTTAATACCAAAACGACCTCCAAAAACTAACTCGAACATTAATTGACGATTAATGATCTCAACCCTTAAATGGCCCCCCGATCATTAATCGTTCTTATTCGTTTAATATGTATGCTCTCACCGCCGAAAACAAAAAACCAAAATGGAAGAAAATGTATTTTAATAAAAGAAATTAAATAGCATGAAGAAACAAAATTCAGTAATCAAGAGCTAAGTTAAGGAAATGAATAAATTCCACAATTGAAAACTTTAAATAAAAAAAAATTATCAGGCATATAAAGGGGCAAATTCTTTAATAATTTTACCAACTTTGATTTTTTAACACAGTTTTAATACTATAGACATTAATGTCAAATTGTATCAAGAGCGTTTCCATTATTAAAATACTTTAGATACCTAATTTGGTTTTTAATCCTTAGTTTCGAAAATCCTTTCTCCAATTGTAACTGATCTCGGCATATAATAGTTTGTATACATAATAAAGTATATAAAAAAAATTAATAAGCATGCTTTTGAAATAAAGGCTTTCTGTAATTTTTCCCCGTCCGAGTGCGGTGTATCCCTTGCGCTTGTAGTAGGTTTGGACCTGACGACGTTTGATGACGTCAAGGTTTTAGGCAATAATGTTTTCAACTGGGTATAAAATAAATAAAAAAACACAAACAAAAAAATACGAGATGTACCTTAAAAGGTACATTGTCATTTCTATTAAACAAATCATGTGTTTTGCGATTTATTTTTTAAATAATTTATCTTTGGAGAGTCCACAAAGCCTGAGGCCTAAGTACTAAGGTACCGTGGTGTCTTAAATTATCTTTTATTGGTCTATTTAGTTAGAGAAAACTTAAAACACATATAAAATATTATCCTGAAGTATCAAATTTATTTCAGGAACTTTCCAATAATTTATTAAATCTAAACTATTAATACTGTTACGGACTTTAAAAATATCTGTTTAGTTAATAGAATGGTACAAGGTTAGAATTATTTTATTTAGGTTAATAATTTATTTGAAATAAATTACCTTAGTTTTTCCCTCTTTCGACGGCCATTGCGGATTATCCTAAGGGCGCTGGAGACATCCATTTTACACTTTTCTTGCATCCTATAGTAAAAGAATTCTTCCAGCTAATTCTAGACTTTTCCAGACTTTTCCATTCTTTTCCACATTACTATATAAAGCGCGAAGGAAGTCCGCACGGGCCAGTTTATTTTTGTCTTTCGAAGAGATAAGAAGTTGACAGGCAGTTTAAGGTTAAAGAGTTGTCATAATTACGTTACGTTGAAGTGTTACCATAGAAACGTTTGTAACCCTGATTTGCAATAAAAAGGTGTAAAACTAGGATCCGTGTTTTTATACGGGGTGTTACGGAACAATACGAAACCTATTTAAGTATTTGGTATTAATAAAAAATTAAAGTCCAATATAGTATCAAATTATTTAATAATTTTTTATGAACAATAGTAATTATGTTGTTTAGAAATAAAATTGTACAAAAATATAAAACAAATTGACAATATTTCTATAAATAGCAGTAAAAACGTAATTCCATTAAATTTAAATATTTTAAAAAATATTTTTTTTTAGCAAACGTACTTTATTCTTTTTTAAAAAAGCTGTACTTGCAAAAAATAAAAAAATATTTTTTAGCATTTTGAAATAAATATAATTTTTAAAACCCAGTAGCTTTATTTTTTATTGTTAAAACAACAATAATTATTTAATATTGCAAATAACTGAAATTAAAAAAAAAATCAATTAATTTGTTGACAATTTTCCATCAAAATAGTAATTCTTCATTAATAAACTAACATTGTCATTAATCCAATGTCGGCATGTTAAAGCTGTATAAAATAAATAACACTTTAGTCCAATTATAGTTTAGAAGTAAGATTTTGTAACTATTTTTATATACTGGGTGACTACGAAACTTCTATTTGGATTATAACTTTTTTTATAAATTACATAATTCATTTCCTTATAATCTTAAAAGGGAAACTTCCATTGAGAGTTTAAACATAAATAGAATACATACATACAAATAATCAGTGAGTGTTTTATGGCCAAAATTCTCCTGGGAATCCGAAAATAAATAGAAAACCGGTTATTCCACGTAAAATACTTAAGCTTATGACCAAGGCCGTAGCCAGTGGGGGGTCAGGGGGTCAGAAACCCCCCCCCCCCGAAATTTTTACAAAAGAAAAAAACTATAAATACAACATACTACTACTATAGTGAATAATTTTGGTAATGCTAGGTCTTGAGGGGGAAAACAAAACACCGAGTAAACCAGCTTACCAATTTAATTTTGTCTGTACCCATTTAGTAAAAAACGCGCGCGGACAGCGATGTTCAGTTTTAGTTCGAGAGTATCGTAGGTTGCAGCGTAAGGACCGAGGTTTTACAATCTGAGTTGCATTATCTTTTAGTATTGTACAGAGAGGCTCAACAAAAAGGTCGCACCCCTATTTGTGACGCTCCTGGTATATTAGGGGAAAAACGCTCAGACACGTCAATTTTGAATTCTAGTCTCTTTATCTATAGCCGTACAATACAGGGTGGTTCAAAAAGAAGATATTGCGTTATACTTTAGATTTTTAAATGGAAACCCCAATTTTTTAAAAATTTTTAGATTCTCCTTAAAGTTTTTAGTACCTTGTGTTAGTAAAATTTATACCTATCTTCAATCGTCCTGAAGCTATTTGAGTTTATAATAAAATTCTAGAATTAGTGATAATAAGGAAATATATCGTAAAAATAATAATCAAATAGTTTCCATAGTAACGAGACTTTACTTTAAAATTAAAAACAACTCTCCGAGTATGAAAAAAACAAAAAGAAACCTACAGTCATACGCAAATTAAAGGTAAAGTAAAAATTAATTTTCTATAAAGAAGTAGGTCAATGTGGTAATAAGTGCTAAAAGTGGTGTCAATTTACCTCTACTATGCAATAATAAAGATTTTGTTCGAATCTATTTCTCACATTTTCAAGCATGTATGGAGTTATTTGTCTACGTTCAGCCGTAATCCGCTCCCGAAGATCTTGAATGAAAGCTGGCTTCTTACTAAAAACTTTACTTTTTAAATACCCCCAAAGAAGATAATCTAAAGGACTTACGTCCGGAGATCTCGGCGGCAACTCAATGGGGCCTCGTCTGCCGATCCACTGATTCGGGAAATGGGTGTCGAAAACTGTCGTACTGAAGTTACAAAGTGCGGTGGTGCACCATCTTGTTGAAAATGAAATCTTTTTTCATTAAAATTTAAACCGTCATTTTTTAATTTTTCCCGGAAATTTCGGGGTTCTTTTTAATTTTCTAACATGTCCAAGAAAACGTCTTGCTCCGTCAAGATTCTAGGAAAAAAGGAAAGGTCCTACAAATGATTTACGAAAATGCCCCCACACATTTTTTTTTTCAGGATTTTGGGGGTGGGTGTTAACCTTTCCCGAAAACAAAATGTAAAAAATTCAAAAAAAATTTTTTTCAAAAATTTTTTTTCCAAATTTTTTTTCGACAATTTAAATTGTTCCCTTTTTAATTTTTAATTTTTCTAAAAAATCTTTTTTGGGTAAAAATTTAAATTAATTTTTTTTTTTGGGTAATACAGTTTTAATTTTTTTTCCCCCCTTCTTGAACTGAAAAAATCATTGTTTAATATTTATCACAACTAGGTTAGTTAAAATTTTGAAATCAAAGACAAATTTTTCCCCGGACATACGGTGAATACGTTGTTTAAATTGATGGTATCCATGATTATTATTTTTTTGCCGTGAAACCGATTATTATCAATATTGAGTTGTTGGTAAAATTTTTAAAAACAATTAAATAGCTTCACAACAAATTAAATATGGGTATAAACTTTATTAACAAAAGTTACAAAAACGTCATAGAGAATCTAAAAATTTTTTAAAATTGGGGTTTTCATAAAAAATTTAAAATTTTTATAAAATATTTTATTTTTGAACCACCCTGATGGTACGGCTGTAGAAAAAAAAACACCCCCCTAGAAAAAATTAGGGTTTTGGGAAAAAAAAATTTAAACCCCCCCCCAAAAAATTATTCCTGGCTACGGCTTTGGTTATGACATTTCCGGTCATACCGGAAAGCAGGTTTAGAGGTTTTCAGTACAAAAATGTGCATTACAACCAACCAACTATTTATAAAGAAGTAACAGCCTGCATTGAATTTTTTGTTTACTCAATATAATTATATTTTGCCGATATGGCTGACAATTTTCTTTTATTATTATAGCTCTTTATCTGTTGCAGACAACTATCTGTAGCCCTAAAGCCTGTCTTAAAACAGACAACGAAAAAGCAGTTTGTGGATCGGACGGACTGAGTTATCCAAATAGATGTCAGTTAGAACGGGTCAGGTGTCACAATCAAAATGTAACATTAGTAAAGCGAGGACCCTGTAAACGGCAGAGGTCCTGTCTAGAATGGGAAACCTTAAGTTTGGATTTTCCACAATACAGGTTTAAAGCCAGGTAAGATTCAAGACATATTCTTACATATTTTTAGTAGTAATAATAATAATAGTAATAATTGTTTTAAAAAAATTTTAAAAAAAAAAAAAATTAAATTTTAAAAAAAAAAATTTTAAAAAAAAAATTTTTTTTTTTTAAAACCCCCCTTTTTTTTTTTAAAATTTTTATATTTTGGGAAAAAAAAAATTTTTTAAAAAATTTTTAAAAAAAAAAATAAAAAAATTTTTTAAAAAAAATTTAAAAATTCCCTTTCAAAATTTTAAAAAATTTAAAAAAAAAAAATTTTTTTTTAAAATTTTTTTTTTAAAAAAAAAATTTTTTTTTCAAATTTTTTTAAAAAATTTTCCCTTTAAAAATTTGGGGCCCAAAAAAAAAAAAAAAAATTGGTTTAAAAAAATTTTGGGGTTTTAAAATTTTTTTAAAAAAAATTTTAAAATTTTTTAAAAAAAAACCTTTTTTTAAAAAAAATTTAAAAAATTTTTTTTTTTTTTTTTTGAAATTTTTTTATGAAAAAATTTTTTCCCCCCCCAAAAAAAATTTTTTTTTTAAAAAAAAAAAGAAAAAAAAATTTTGGGGGGTTTTTAAAAAGGAAAAAAAAAAATTTTAAAAAAAAAAGGAAAAATTTTTTTAAAACCCCTTTTTTTTTTTTTTTTAAAAAGGGGGGGGTTTTTTTTAAAAAAATTTAAAAAAAAAAAGGGGAAAAAAAAAATTTTTTTTCCCCCAAAAAAAAAAAAAAAAAAAAAAACCAAAAAAAAAAAAAATTAAAAAAAAATTTTTTTAAAAGGGGAAAATTTTTTAAAAAAAAAAATTTTTTTTTTTTAAAAAAAAAAAAAAAAAAAAAAAAACCCTTTTTTTTAAAAAAAAGTTGGGGGAAAAAAAAAAAATTTTTTTAAAAAAACCCCTTTTAAAAAAAAAAAAAGCGGGGGGGTTTTTTCCCAAAAATTTTTGGGCCCTTTTTTTTAAAAAAAAAAAATTTTTTTTTTTTTTTTCCCCCCTTTTTAAAAATTTAAAAATTTTTTTTTTTAAAATTTGGGGAAATTTTTTTTTTAAAAAAATTTTTTTTTTTGGGGGGGGGGCCCCCCTTTCCCCCCCTTTTTTAAAAAATTTTTTTCGGGGGGGGGGTTAAAACCCCCCCCCCTTTTTTTTTTAAAATTTTCCCCAAAAAAAAATTTTTTTGTTTTTTTAATTTTTAAAAAAAAAAAATTTTTTCGGGGGAAAAAAAAAAACCCTTTTTAAAAAATTTAAAATTAACCTTTTTTTTTAAAAATTTTAAAATTTTTTTCCCAAAAAAATTTTTTTTTTTTTTTTAATTTTTTTTTTTTCCCCCCCTTTTTTTTTTTCCTTAAAAATTTTTTTTTTTAAAAAAATTTTTTAAAAATTTTTTTAAAAAAAAAATTTTTAAAATTTTTTTTCCTTTTTCCCAATTTTAAAAAAATTTTTTTTTTTTTTAAAAAAATTTTTTTTTTTTAATTTTTTTTTGGGTTTTTTTTTTTTGGTTTAAAGGGTTTTTTCCCCCCTTTTAACCCTTTTTTTTTTTTGGTTTTTTTAAAAAAATTTCCCCTTTTTTTTTTTGGGAAAAAAATTTTTAAAAAATTTTTTTGTTTTTTTTAAAAAAAAAAAAAAGGGGGGTTTTTTAAAAATTTTTAAAAATTTTTTTTTTTTTTTTTTTAAAAAAAAAAAAATTTTTTTTTTTTTAAAAAATTTTTTTTTTTAAAAAAAAAAAAAATTTTTTAAAATTTTTTTAAAAACCCCCGTTTGGCAATTTCCAAAACCCCCAAAAAAAAAAAAAATTTTTTAAAATTTTTAAAAAATTTAAAAAATTTTTTTTTAAAAATTTTTTTTTTTTAAAGGGGAAAATTAATTTTTTTTTAAATTTTTAAAAAATTTTTTTAAAAAAAAAGGGGAAAAATTTTTTTTTTCCCTTTTTGGTTTAAAAAAAATTTGGGGTTAAAATAAATTTTAAAAATTTAAAAAAAAAACCCTTTTTTTTTAAATTTTCCAAAAATTTTTTTTAAAAAAAAAAAAAAAAGGGGTTTTTTTTTTTTAAACTTTTTTAAAAAAAAAGGGGGGAAAATTTTTGGGGGAAAAATTGGGGAAAATTTTTTTTTTTTTAAAAAAAAATTTAAAATTTTTTTAAATTTTTTTTTAAAAAAAAATTAAAATTTAAAAAAAAAAAAAATAAAAAATTTTAAAAAAAAAAATTTTTTTTTTTTTTAAAAAAAACTTTTGGAAAAAAGGTTTTTTTTTAAGATAACCATAGCTTGTGTTACATTTTTTAAAGGGAAAGATTAAATTTTTAAAAAATATTGAAACATATACAGGGTGTTCCATTTAAAATAACAAAGTTGTCATATATCGGAAAATCGGCCATTTTGTTTTTGAGCTAATGGAATGTCACATAAAAATGGTAAAGATACGAGAATAAACTTTAAAGAAATATAAGTATATTTGCGAAAACCGCATCTTGATATCTTTATTTGTTCAAAAGTTATTCGCGATCAAAATGGGTCAAAATATGGACGGCCACCCTGTATTTTTTTATTAGAACATTTGACTTTTTTCAGTTAAGGGCGATACTCACTGTGACGGCCGAAAAAATGGGTTATGTTCGGGAATTTTTTTGACGGTAATAATTAAGGAATTTGGGAATCGTTTTTTAAATTTATTAAGTGCACATTGAATATAGTTTTTACAAATTTTGAATAAAAAATATGAAATAGTTACATAGTCATAAACAATACCGTTAAATAAAAAAACCCTTTACAACGACATTGATTTCTCGAAAACGGGTTATCTGAAAAAAAAACAGAGTTTATTATAATCTGTATGAATGTAGTTATCGTTGCATGTAGCCGATTTAAAAAAATGTTTTTTAACAAAATGGCGATCAATTGAATATTTTTAAATTTTTGTCGTGTAGTTTTTTGGATTCAGGCAATCTTACAAAGAGTAAAAATCAAAATTTTCAAAATCGGCTCCCTAAAACAATAACTACATTCATGCAGATTATAATAAACTCTGTTTTTTAGATAACCCGTTTTTGGGAAATCAATGTAGTTTTGGAGGGAGATTTTTTACTTTACCTTTACTTTATCGTTTATAACTATGTAACTATTTAATATTTTTTAATAAAAATGTATTAAAACTATATTTAATGTGTACTTAATAAATTTTAAAAAACCCGATCCCGAAATTCCTTAATTATCGCTGTCAAACAAATTCCCGAATATCACTCATTTTTTCGGCCGTCACAGTGGCTATCCCCCTTAAACTATTTTCTTAATAATAAAGTGCATTATTTTTGGACACAAACTACGTTTTCAAAAATAGATATTTGATAAAGTTACTTCATACTGGGTTAAAAACAAATAAACTTTACATCACATGTGACAAAATTTTAATAGCCCATTAACTATATTTCTGAGGTCATGTATATAGACATTCTGTACATAATGTGATAGTGTCTCTTGGCTATTTTTATAATAAATATTAAGGTTTTTTTTATGTAATACATATTACCTTGTAAGATATTTTTAGGTGTAAAAAGAATGGCGCATATGAGCCAGGACAGTGCCATCCCGAGACCGGATATTGTTGGTGCGTAACACCCGAAGGAACTCCACTTCCTTACACCACAAAAGAGAAAAATGAAAAACCTGGAAGTAAACCAATAAGGTATTGTATTTTTGCCTTTTCATAGTTTTTTTTTTAATTTAATAAGTTAATGTAAGAGGTTATCGGTCGAAAACTCAGGATGTTATGGTTTAAAATACATTTTGTTATTTATAAAATTTTATACACTTGTGCCAGTGGCCTTTTAATTTATGAATTATATTCCTAATGTGAGATCCAGAAGACTACCGAAATACATGAAAAATTTTCCCATGCATAATTTTTTCAATATTTGACAGCCAGAAGTCCGAGGAATATAAATATGTCGAATAGAATGGATGTTGCAACAGTTTATACTTAAATTTACTAATTTTCGCGATAGTTTATTGAGATGTTTAAGAGGGTGCGTTGACTTGATGAAAAATTACTGTTTCTTCTAGATCTTCTTTTAAAAATTTTCATATCTAAATAGTCTGAAAGTTTTGTAATAACAGCTCTGTTTGTTATTTAAAAATAGTTTACACGTTTTTACACTTTTTGTACACACAGATGCCATGGCAGAATTGCGGCACAAACGGAAAAGTTTAATATTCCTACTTGATTTATCACGTCTAAAATATAATAGTAAAAAGCCGCTTTAACTAATCAGAACTAACCATGACCGACCAAAACTAAGAGCTTTTAAATTTGTCTATAAGTTATCCCTACGTAGAAGTTATTAACAAAATTTTAACAATTTTCAATATGGTATTTATTATGGGCCGCAATAATTCCATTTTGTTTGGAAATGTTGTAATTTTTACCATTTTTAATTTGGCTCTCAGTTTACCTGTCAAATTAATAATCCCGGTTTCAAACGGTCGTCAGTTTAAGTCATAAAGAGATAAGCTTAAAATACACCTGCGATAAGAGCGCTTACGTAAAAAAAAGTGTAAAATTGTGTACACCATTTCTAAACTTCAAACAGATTTAATAATCTGAGTTTATTATTTTACGAGTTTGGAGGTAAACCAGGAATATATGTTTTTCTGCTTCCCAGAAAATTGATGTTAACACCTACTTGACCAGTTTCTGGACCCAAACTCGTTTTCTAAGCCCAAGTACTGGGCTTACACCACTTTTTATTCTCTTATTTTAATTTAGGATCTTGGTGGTAGACCCAAGTCTCATCTAAAGTTATAAAACGTCGTACAAAATCCTTTTTGTTCTTTCTGAAACCCAAAACTCCAGCCAAAATATTGCTCAACTCAACTGCCTAATGAAATCCCTAGGACTTCTAAATCTATCTTGGTTAATCGATGATCTTTTATTATCATACCCTGTATTTCTACTACGATTTATGGTGTTGATGCACTTATTGGGTCCACTTAAATCAACTTTAAGATTGATACGACCACGTCTCAATTCAGCAACCAATCATTCTATTATTTTAATTAAAGATGAAGTGGCCTTATACCCTTTTAATAATCGTTCGTAATTTTTTTTAATAAGAATTTTGTCACCGCGCGATTTCAATTTTTTTAAGTTATAAATTGTAAAAAAATACTGTAACACGCCAACTTTAAGCAGTTGTAAATACAGACAATTGGAAAATTTTCGTCTTAATCGCTTATCAGTAGATTCATTTGCTAATAAAATAAACTAAGTTTTAAATGTTTTAATTTACAAATAAATAATAATAATAATAATTTTTCCCCTATTAAAAATTTAAAAAACAATTTGCAACAGCGCTAACCAGAAAAAGCCTTGTGCGTAGAGTAAAGTCAGTTGTACATTGTGCTCACCGGATATGTTTGTTTTTAAATCGGGAAAATATGCCGATATGTTATAAGCTGCCGTAAAACATAATAATTTGTGTTCCTAAAATGGATATTTAGCCTAATTTTGTGACAAGTACAATTATTTTTTTAATTACAAATAAACACCAAACAATAGTTTATTGTTTTTTACTTATATTTAGTTCCAAACTAAATAATAAATAAATTGCAATAAGTAATTTTTATTATTTGTATGTAAATAAACATCTCTTTTAAACAAATATGTAAAACCTCACAAAAGACGTTCAACGTTCGACTCGCTGTGATGAAGCCAGCGCGCAATATTTCGAAAACAATTAACTTTTGACCCATGTGTTTTTGGCTTTTTAACTTGTTTTGATCTCCACTGTCGCCCATTAAAATTATGAGCCTCATACTTTTTACACCCTGTATATGAGTAAGTTGAGAAGACGACAAACCCTATGTAACCTTTCCTAACTTTTACCATATACATTTTAGGTGTGGAGGCAGAAAAAAGAAAACCAGATCACCATCTAAAAGAACTAAAAACAGAATTTGCAAGCTCCCAGACAAGGCCATTTTTAACAATAATCTTATTAACAGCTTTCATTCCGAATACAGTAGAGAACATGGTAAAAATGACAGTGATTCAATGGCCATAACATGGAAATTTAAGACCTTAGATACCGATAACAGCCAATCTCTGGACAAAGTCGAATATAGAGATCTCAAGAGACTGGTGAAAAAGGCCATGAAACCTAAGAAATGTGCCAAAAACTTTCCCAAGTCATGTGACGTCGATTCCGATTCGATAGTCACCCTGCAGGAGTGGGGAGATTGTCTTTCGAGAGATGGTATAACGGATAAATGTAAATATTTAATTTCTTCATGGATTTCGTAGATGTAGCTTGCTTTTTAGGTATTAAGTTTTTACCATAGATATATAATCTCTGAGATAGCAATTTGTAGGATACCAGTTGTGGATAACTGTTTGAAGACATGTGATTTACACGAATTTTTTGTATTGTCGCAGAAAACATGATTAAAAAAATAGATGTCATGCTTCAAAAAGCTTGTCGTAATCTCATAATTATACAAGCTCAAAAAAAATCCAAGCTTTAAGCTAGATTTTTTTTAATTAATGTTTTTATCCTAAGGTCCGTCCATAAAGGCTTGCCTAAGGCTCAGGTACTAAGTACTGTGGGTACCAGCTTTTTTCGCAATTCTATTAACCATGTCAAACTACCAAAACATGTAGATATTGCATGTTAAAAGGGGCTTTAGACGACGCGGTAGCACCACGAAGAACATTGTACAAATACCAACTATTGTTGGGTCACTATAAGAATGAAAGTTCGGTGCTCTTTAAAAGAAAAAAAACATAAAAAGTAGCTAAAAAGGTTTAATCTAAACTAGCGGCCGCTTTTGCTTTTTATATGAAACAAATTTTTGCTAGCTAACCACAACATACCGGTATCACACTGGTATCACAGCATTACTAATAGAAAGAAGCACGATATCATGAATTAGCGGGAAAGTACGGTCATTTTTCTTGCGCAGTTTCAGCCAACGTTTTGCTGAGATATGATCTGTCTCCTTTATTTGAATTGTAATCGTTTCTTTCGTGTTTTTTGCTTAAAAATATCAAAGGCACTGCCAGGAGAGATCGTGCTGCCTGTTAGTTATGCTGTGCACAATGGTTACCTTACAAAAATTTGTTTATGGACTATTTTTACAGACACGTGGGAAAGCGGCACGTTATAAAAAGCAAAGGCGACTTTTTTTACTTTTCATGTTTTTTCTTTTCATAGAGAACCGAATTTTCATTCTTATACTGATCCAACTATACTTTCTTATCCATCTCCCTCTTCCAATGACAACAAGACGGAATTTATTCTAACTACCGACAACAGCAACAGCCTGACAATTTATTATCCTTAGGTGATTCATTATACATCTATTAATTACATTTAAAATACATATGTTAATGAAAATCTATACATAAGTACTTACAAAGGTATTTCAGAGTTTATTTGGTAAAAATTCAATAGCTTTCGCATAATGGTAAATTCAAAGTAGGAATGGAAAAAAGTCAAGTAAGGAGTCAAAAGGTAATATCAAATTTAATTTTAGGATTTATCATTAGCTTTTTTGACGCCTAAATAAAAAATTTGATAATACTTTTATTAAATATTTTACTAACCAAATATTAAATTATATTAACACACCACAAAAATTGGCGAGTGTTTGGGAATTAATAGGATAACTTAAAAAATGTGGAAAATAAGTAAATGGTAATTAAACGATTTTTAAAATAATTATTTAAATTTTTCTCTAAAGCTTTGTGGCAATTCTGAGAACTGTTTAAATAAAAACGGTCTCAGAATTTCTAAAAAAATAAAAGGAAAATTTTATATTTTAATTATTGTTTAATTACATAAACAACGAATTATCTGCTCCTGATAAAAGTTCAAATTATATTTGTGTTTACTATTATCAATGGATCAAGTTTATTAACAATTGACATAAGACAAAAAATTACTATTTAGAAGCTCGTAAACCATTTCTTAAATTGCAATTTCAGCCCCAGAAAAAGACAATAGAGAAAACATTGTGGGTTGCAGATTTCAACCCCTTCTCAAGGTAGCCCATGACTACAAGTATTGTGTAAGAAAGCCTTGAAAGCTACAATTTTTTCGTCCACTACATTTCTCCTCAACTTATCGCCTCTATAGTAAAAGTTAAATATTAGGACTTAGTGTTTTGAATATTATTTATTCAGAAGCCCAATTTTCATAAAAGTCCCTGTATATTTAGCTTCTAGTGGTCCACGAACATCGATCCTTTTGTCATTCCTAAATATCGATAATTTCTGTTCAGTATAGAAGAGCAATAAGCGGTCGTGGTCAGTTGTTTTCTTGGCGACTCTTCAAATTCTGTTATACGTGAACACTTTAAAACTTCTGTATCTCCTTAGTAGAAATTGCTAATTTAGTCATCCATTTAAAAGTATGGGTTACTTATGCCACGTCTTTCCTGGTGGTCCATCCAAGGCACTACCGCTCTTTGAAAAACATACCAATGTCAGGAAATACAAAATCAAAGGCTGTAGAAACTGTATTAAAATGCCTTTTAGAAGTAAGGGACTAGTAACATTTATTTGATGCTTAATAAGCCTTGCAAAGTACATCATCGCTCAATGCATCGGATTTTAAACCTTAAATAAATCAACAGATCTGTTGTATCAACTATATATTTGTAAATCCACCCGATATTAAGGTTGCGCATTTGTATTGGAGTTGATGTCTTGTGAATGTATTAGTAAGAGTTTTCTGCAACCATATTCCATCTATTTTCCCCTCCCGCTCTAATATATTTTGATTA
Organism: Listronotus oregonensis; assembly: GCA_019359885.1. NCBI lineage: Eukaryota > Metazoa > Arthropoda > Insecta > Coleoptera > Curculionidae > Listronotus > Listronotus oregonensis. The sequence continues at coordinate 189,229 of JAHBCN010000099.1, read as the reverse complement.
ATCTCGGCACCAAAGTTATACCCATCAAACACGCCTAGGGGTTACAGAAATGGGGAAATTTTAAAAAGTTAAAATTTTACCTTGAAAATTTTCTATAGGGGGTTTTTGGGGTCGCTAATTACGAATCCGTGGTCAAAAATTAAGTGAGGGTGGTTGCACCCCCATTAAAACCACCCCTAGGAGTTACAGAATTGGGAAAATTTTATAAATTCAAAAATTTATCTTGAGAATCGTCTCTCGGGGGTTTCCAGAGTCGCTGATTACGAATCCGTGATCAAAAATCGAGTGAGGGTGGTTGCACCTCATTAAAACCACCCCTAGGAGTTACAGAAACGGGAAAATTTTAAAATTTAAAATTTTACCTCTGAAATTGTCTTTCAAAGGTTTTTGGCGCCGCTGATTACAAATCCACGGTCAAAAATCGAGTAAGTGTGGTTGCACCCCAATAAAACCACCCCTAGGGGTTACAGAAATGAAGAAATTTAAAATTCAAAATTTTACCTCGGAAATCGTCTTTCGGAGGTTTTGGGGATCGCTGATTACTAATCCGAAGTCTAGTTACCATAAACTTTTATTATAATAAGCGCGCAAATTTTGGTTTCAAAGTAGTTTATTTATTGAAAAATAAATTACGAGTGTAATAAAATCGTTTTTTAACTTTAATTAAAAAAAAACAAACCAAATGTCCCCATTTCTGTAACTCCTAGGGGTGCTTTTGATGGGGTGCAACCACCCTTACACGATTTTTGACCGCGGATTCGTAATCAGCAACCCCGAAATTCCCGGATAGAGGATTTTCGAGGTAAAATTTTAAATTTTCAAAATTTCCTCATTTCTGTATCTCCTAAGGGTAGTTTTGATGGGGTGCAACGACCCTCACACGATTTTTGACCGCGGATTTGTAATAAGCGACCCCAAAAACCCTGAAGGGCGATTTTCGAGGTGAAATTTTAAATTTTAAAAATTTCATCAGTTTTACTAATGGAGATTATTTGGGGGTGGAAAAATTACCCTAATTTTTTCGTTTTTCATTACAAGGCATATGTTAGTGGTGATAAATGTTCCTGAGGGTCTACAGAACACGTAAAAACAAAAAAATTAAAATCGGAGCTTGTTATCAACTTTTCCACATTTTCCGGCTTATTTACTGGGCTATTAAATATTATTGCGAAAAAAGATTGCTTTATCTCCTCCCCAGTTGTTTTATAAGAGAACAATACGGATAGATAGACTTAAAATTAAGAAATTTATACGGTGTTGTCAATTGTCTAATTTTAAAGTGGACAATTTTTTGCCATTTTTGCCAAATATAAATGCGTATTGTTTATTTGGTACTTATGTGCAAAAATTTTTAATATCTGCAATCTAAACCGTCTAAGTAGTATGACAGCTGTCAAATTTTGACATTTGTGACATTTTGTCGAGTATCAAAGAATGTTTCTTTTTCGATTCTTTATGTACTTTGTTTTTTGAATTTTAAAGAAAATTTGGTTATTTTTTTTCGTCGTTTAAACGGCAATGTATTCTTAAAGAATGCAGATATGTAGTGTTTCAAAATATCAGAATGAAATTTAAAATAGATAATACTTTTGTTTAGGACGATATGGTATGCATTTTGAGCATCTCAAATAAAAAAGCATTTTAATAAAATGAAGTTTGTTTTATTTAAATTGTGTTTTTTATTTCCTGTATGAAATGAAAAAAAATGTACAAATGAATACTACTCAATAAACAATTGATTTAAGGTATCACAAAAGAGGTGTTGTCATTTAGATTTTTAAAGTTCAGGTGATGAGTGGTGACTTATCTCTTAACTGAAGTATAGTGGTTCTTGTTCCCCGTACTAGCCTAACATTTATACCAAATAACAAATGTCTAACTATTTTATCAAATCGACATCCTGTATAATGTTTTATAATAAAAAAAATCTTGTTTATTTTATATTGACAATAGTCATAACTATCCAAAACAATTAATGAGGATGAAACACAGGACGAAAAATGAATGAAAAAAAATGCACAAGCGAAAAACAAAATAATTCAACAGTAAAAGTTTTAATCGGGTTGGATTCTTGTATATGAACACAAAAAACTCGAAGTTTACATTGTATTCTCCATTCTAAAACATCTTGTGATAGATTAGCCCATTTCAGTATTTTTTCATCGACCACATGCATTTAACCGTAGTAACCGAAATTTAAATGGCTTTCTAAATGAACTGATCAAATAAAACTTCTGGTGTTAATAAAATAAATTATGACCGTACGTGGGCAATGATATCGGATGTTAACAGGAAGAATTTGTTAGTTTCTATTGCCAAGAATTTACATTCACACCTACTAAAAGCGGTATAAAGTAAATTCTTACAGAACCCCTAAGTTGTTTCAATTAGACCTAATCAAAAGATTAAATTACTGTTGATATGGCAAACATAATCTTTCCATTGTTTATTTTGATGTTTAAACTTTGTTAGTTGTAAATTGGTAGTTAAATAATGGGATTAATACCTTGTATGCATTTGGGAAGCGTAACAACGCGATGGATAAATCTTTATTTTTTTCTGGTTCTGTTTATTTGAGGTTTTTAGTCAGTACTATTTTTTTTGTTTAATTTAAATCAACACGACGGAAACAACTCTTTCTCAGAAATTTATTTATAATCGTTAGTTATATTCTGAAGTGCTTAAAATTGTACAGTATATTGTTGGTCCGAAAAGAATTTTAAATAAAAATTAAAAAGACTGAAAAATACCAAAATAAGTAATCTCGCCTGAATTAAAAGGTTACATTTAATATAAATACAGCATAGTCCAGGGAAGTTGGGAAATAAATTGGAAATTTTAAGGCCAGCAGATATCGAGATGCGGTTTTCTGTATTGTACTCAAAAAGCTTCCAGGAAAAAAGTCTCTATGGTGTGGTTATGCCATTTGTCGAAAAATGCGTTCTGGTGCAATAAATGCATTTTGCAATTGCATAATTACTTGCCATATTATAAGAACGACTGGAAACTCGGAAATCTCGAAACCTCTTACTCGGGGTTTTCGGGGATGCCGAATTCAATTCATTAGAATTACCCGTGGGTGTTCGGGGGTGGCTCGGCTCGGGGGTGCCCGGGGGCTGATTGGGGGAAATTGCAGCGTCCATGAAAATCAGCCGAAAATCGTTACTCGGGGGTTTTTGGGGATGCCGAATTCAATTCTGGCATTAGAATTACCCAGGGGCGCTCGGGGGTCGCTCTGCGGGGGTGCCCGGGGGTGATTGGGAGGTAAATTGCAGCGTCCATTGAAATTAGCCGAAAATCTTACTCGGGGGTTTTCGGGGATGCAGAATTTCATTCCGGCATTAAAATTAGCCGGGGGCGCTCGGGGTTGGCTCTGCCGGGAAAGGTAATGAAGAATAACAAATTATGAAAATAGTTCTTTATTTAAATAATAAATTGTACTTTTTATCAATATTGAATTATCCATCATAAAGTTCAATTTTTAACTTAGATATTAAACATCTTCGTCAAACTCTTCTTTTTCTTCCCCTTCTTCATCTTTTTCCTCGTCACTATCCTCGGCCTGGTTGGAAGTGCCTTTTTGGTTTGAGCAATTGCCATCGCAATGCTTGCATGCAAGGGAGCACTCCAACCCACTTCGTCGGCACTAGCACCTTGTGCCACAGTCGGTTTCACAGGAACAAGAGATACTGCTTAAAAGTTCCTCGGGACGTTGCAATTTCCCAATCCACCCACGGTCACCCCTGCAGAGCCACCACCGAGCGCCCCCGGGTAATTCTAATGCCAGAATTGAATTCGGCATCCCCAAAAACCCCCGAGTAACGATTTTTGAGCTATTTCTCCGAGTTTCCAGTGGTTCTTATAATATTGCAAGTAATTATGCAATTGCAAAATGCATTTATTGTACCAGAATGCATTTTTCAAAAAAATGGCATAAGCAACACTTATAGACTTTTATCCTGGGAGCTTTCTGAACACAATGCAGAAAACCGCATCTCGATATCTGCTGGCCTTAAAAATTTCTTTATTTCGGTTGATTTTGATTTAAATGCCCTGGACTAGTAACAGAAAACATAGTAATGAAAAACATTAATTTAATGTTTTTCATTTATCTAGATTAAAATATGCTATCACAAAGTTACGGACTATTCATTCCATCCAGTATTCATCTGATTTCTCCAGTTGAATCCTTCCTTAATAAAATGGTGGATTTATACAGACAAATAACATTAATGTAAAATAACATAAAAATAAAGTAAGAAATAAAATAAGAAGTAGAAATATGGTCTTGTTTATACGGCCAAATAAAATAAAAATAAGAAATAAGAGTAACCAATCAGAAGCCTCTAAACAAACGTCATCTCTTCGAGTCTAGAATTAGTAGAGGCAATCTTTCTCTCTTGCGCTACCTGCTGATTGCTAAAGGAGCTCTTGCCCTTTTCCCTTGACCAATCTACACGCGGAGTGAGAGAGTAAGGTTGTAGACTTATCGCGTTTTGTACCTCGCACGGCGCGGTAGACAAAAAAGCTGCCTCTAGTAGGTATTATGCGTGATGGTTTTAATAGCATGAGCAGTTGTGATTTTACAAAAAAATAAAATAATAAATTAAAAGTTGGTGATCTTTAAGGTTCTTTCTTATTTTTATTTTGTTATTGTCTGTATAACGCCTTATGGGAATAACCTATATTCAATTTTTACTTTATTTTTGTCTAAATAAATCTACCTTTAATCTGGCTTAATGCTTCATTCATTCAAAAACTGACTTATTGGATTTTTAGCCTAGCAGCATAGCTTAGCGTTAGTTTTTCCTGTAGTGGGTAGTTCCTTTAATATAGGACGTACAGCCCGCGTACTTTGTTTTGAACTTAAATAGTTTCTTTGCGTGTGTTTTTGTCGCTGGCTCCAGATGGCAAGCAGGTGGAGACGAGTGAAGTGGAGGAGGACTACGATGTCTACGAGCCGCCATCGTCGCCACCACACGGAGGTAAGCAAAAAAGGATGTCTGACTCATTTTTTTATTTTGCAGTCAGATTTTTTTGTGAATATCCGGAGATAGAAAATAAAGTAATTTTTTTTCTATCAATAGGCTCTAGCACATATTTTTATTGAATAAAAATAACGCTTTATAAGCTAAATAACATTTTTTTTTTGTAATGCGAAACCTTATACCCGGGCTATAAGAATTCCAAATTTAGATATAAAACATTTACGCCATCACCACATTTGGGAATTTTAATACCGCGTGACATCACAGTGCATCAAACAATATGTGCAAGGGGCCTGATTTCACCATGCCGGCGCAGGCAGCCTGCCACATTTTATTTGTAATCTACCAAATGTTTAAAATTAAAATATACCAAAAATGTAATTAACGTCATTGCACATTCAGATTTTTAACATTTTAACACTGTAAATCTGAATTAAATTTCGTCCAATTCTCGATCTCTTTAAAACCGTCTTTGGCAAATAATAGGTTTGTTCCAACACGTCAAAAAACCGTCACCGAACGATCACGCTCATGGGCAGTAATTAAAATGCATTCCAACAGAGACGTGACGGTTATCAGACGATCCTGTTTGTGTACCAACATAACCTGGGATCGTTTATGTTACGGTTTCAAAACGGTAATTCCGATACATGCCCAAATTAAAAACTGTTTGGGTTGACTTGAGCATTGAGCATCTTGGCACTGGATTTTTGATTTTTAACAGCTATTTTATGTTTTATCTTCATCTGTTTATTGTTATTTAGCGACTAGCGTGCTTTAGCATTTCCTATTTCCTTGCTTGTTTAATCGTTCAAATGTAATAGTTTTTACAGCTCCTAAGCCCATCAGTAAATTTAATTATCTTTAAAATGAGTAACGATGATATGAGTAATTTTTTTCCGACTCAGATAGTGAAGATGAATTATAAAACTCGGCTCTGATTTAATTATTGCAATAAAGTGATAACAGAAATAAATGGAACATATAAAACAGAGCGTATAATATACACAGCTTAAGCATTAGACTATTAGACTTAGAAATAATGGATTCTTATTCTCCATTTTGCTAACTTTGATCACAAAAATAATTAATAGAAAAGTAGGGTTATATTTACAAAACAAAAAATCCATAGAGATTTGACCTTTTGATTTGACAGTTTTTCCTTTCGTATTTTGTGTTTGACAGTCCCGAAAACGATCCGCAAAGCGATACCCAACGCTTATTACTTTTTGTACCGTCACGAAACTATTTGAAGTACGCGCATGCGTCGAAGCGCAACAAAAAACTATTCAAAAACGGTTTTGAAACAATACCGGATGATTGTTGGAACAAACCTAATATATCGAATTTTACGTTACAGTAGATTAGCATAAAATAACCCGGAAAGGTGAAAAATACATGAATAAAAAAAGCATTTTTTATAATTAAGTCCGGGGTAGATGGATAAAAAAAAAGTTGTTTCTTTTGGGTGTTGCCACAACTGGTTGTTTTTTAATTAATACTTATGGAAAAAAATGTTAAATAAATGAAAAAGATTACAATATCCAAAAAAGTGGCTACATCATAAGGACTATCTAGAACAAAAACATGACTGATCGTCATATATTAGTTTTATTATTTTTGGCATGTATAAAACGGTCTTATCATCAAAAAATCAAAACATAATAAACGTTTCACCCCCACCAGGGGCATGAGGGAAACATCACAGCTCTTTAAATATATATTTTTTTGTATTAAAGTACTGAATCCTGACTCGGGCGCCCTCCCATCTTTTAACCAGAACTACGACGACGACAGGGAAGATGAAAACGAAAATAACGACTGTTTCGATGATCGAAAACTGGCTTTGGAAGAAGGAAGCACGCATGAATCGGCGTATATACCAGACTGTACTCCCGATGGACGATACCAAAAGGTATAAAGTTATAATTTATTTAATTATACCCCTTTTTTTCTGTCCTTTTTTTTTCTTTTTTTTATACTCGGTAATTTTGAGATTCTAGCTACTTTTTAAGGGAATAAACTAATATGATGCAATATTGTCATTGACTTAAAATAACTGATCTCAATTTTGAGTCCGTAATTTTTAGGGGCCAGGCTGTTTCGTCACCGATTAAGGTCCACACAGTTTTATTGAATGTGTGTATTTTGACCCGCTAAATTTAAATTTTGAACTTTCTTATATGTCAGAGGCGTACAAAAATTTGGTTTAAACCGTTTCATTGTTTTAAGACGTTATAGAAAACAGTATATAATAGGCACCAATGTTTAACAACCGCCAATCGATTGTTCAGCTCATTAGACACAATCCAGTTTAAGGTTTATTATAGAAGAAAGAATTCAAACCAGAGATATTGCAAATTTAGTGAACAAGTATTTCGGAGATTTTATTTAAAACTCGGCTTCTTTTCAAATAAAATTAGGGAGAAAATTATTAGCTTTGAAATGAAACCTTAACTATTACCGAAATACTATTTATAACGGAGGTATTGTAATTTAATGTTTTTTTATTAAAAAAGTCATTTAATTTGTTTATAAGTGTTTTAGGCTAATAAATCTTCATATAATTACGAAGCAATTTACAAATTCGGCTATTTTGGAGTGCGATAAAGCAGTTTTGAATTGCACGCATAGATTACGCGCCGAACTATTGAAATCCTAACTATAAGAGCGCGCTAGGCCAATCTATAGTACGATTGGATTCTTCATTCAAATTAAAATAATTATCACCTTTATTTTAATAACCTTATTTATTAATTGTAAATTTGTGGTTGTACATTAATTTTTTAATAATTTTTTTAAATCAAATAAATCATTGAACCCATCTTTGTTACTTTTGTTATATTTTTTTGCAAATATTTATTTTTAATTTAATAATACCCAAAAATCTTTAAATTTTTGTTAATTAAAAATTATTAACCAATAGAACATTTAAAATGAGATTATTTAGAGACTCTTTTTTATTTCCAATTTGTATAGATGCTCGAGAGTCAATACATGAGTACACTTGTTAAGAGTGCATTAACGCTACACCTTAGGGGTCGGGCGAAAGGACGCGGAGATGGTGGGCGGAGACTAACAAACTCCCACTACCACAATTTTCGTATAGCCGTATTAAAAATATATTTTATTTAGGTTCTTCCAAATTCGGTGTATCGATGCGATGTTGTTTCCGATTGCAAGCCTACAGGAGATAACGTTTTTCGGTAACTATTTTTCACTTAAATGACATAAATTATACACCATTTTAAAGGTAAGGAAATAATCTATGCCTCTGCTGTAACGAATTTTTGAAATATGAGTCGAGTTAAGAGAAAATAGTATCTAAACATAACCGATTTTTGGGTGACTTTCACTCAAGGAAATATTAAAAACTGAATCCAAATTTAAAGAACTATTACAGCAGAAGCCTAGATTTAAGTGTTGGCTTTCATATAGTTTTTGAAAATTATCGATAACTTATACCGTTTTTGAGAAAAACATTATGCCCCGAACCCCGAATTGGATCCAATTTTCGCGGCGTGAATGGACTCTTAACATTTAAGGTTACTACTAAAATTTGACAAAGGGCGGTAAATTAAAATTTTAATTTTAAAACAAAGATCCTTTGAATACATATTTAACTTTTGCTATTGATAAATAAAATATTATTGACAACTAATATTTGCAATTACAAGTATAGGCAATTTTGTTTAATACCAAAATTTTTAATTAAAAAAAATTGCTTAAAAAAGTAGATGCTCAAAATATTTTTTTAGATGTTGTATTGATTAATAATTTTTTTAATAATTGTTAATTAAAATATTTTTAAATATTCTTGGTTAATAAGATAAGTCAGTGATTAATTTATTAAAAAATAACTGCATAATGTACTCAAATAAATAAATAACTTATTGAAAGAAAGTAAACTATTTTAATTAAGAATTGTTTAACGTACACAATTTTATAAAACAATATTATATAGATTACTTTGTTTTGGACTAGTTAGCATATAATAAATAAAGAATAAGCTATAATCTGGCCATTTTAATTTAAGGGCTAAGCAAAAACAAACGAAGAAAAGGCCCATGGGTCAGCTGATTTTGTGACCATAGTTACTGACTTTTTGACCAATGCGATACACTTTACTTCAGTTGTTTTTGCTTTTGTCACTCTTAAATTAAAATGGCTTAATTTTAGTAGGAGGGCCATCTTTGTTAAAGTAAATAAACTAATATAATGGATATCGCCGTTGAGATCAGCTTAAAATACAGTTAATCTCAAAAGGATATCGGTAATTTAGTAATAAGATTTTAACTTTCAGATTCAATGTTATAAATCTGCGGGATATTGTTGGTGCGTGAACGAAGATACAGGCAAAAATATACCAGGAACATCAGTAAAAGGGGCTATGCCTAATTGTAACCTGCTAAAAGTACCCCAAAATCCAATGAAGGGCTGCCCCGATGAGAAAAAGTTTATATTTTTGCAGGAGCTCATACAATTTTTACATAACAAAATGACAGAAAGTGTCAACTTTAATAATCCAGCAGGGTCTTTGGGTAAGACTTAATTATTGATAAAAGCCATTCACATCATAGATACTTTTTGTACTCCTTTTTTGGTTTTAGCGGGCAAGACATTATTGATTCTATTTTCATTGAAAATAAGGCTTTACTTTGTTAAAAAAATGGATACGTTAACCATTTATTGTCATGAAACCATTTTTTCGGCAATCATTTATATATGAGTAATATTTATTAATTAGGGATGGACGAAACAGGTTTTTTTAAAGAACAGATACAACCTGTTCCAGTTCATAAACTTCATCAAATAAATGGATCACAGATATTTGACCTGATTTTATTTATTTTTTTAGATCATTTCTCTTGTCGAACTCCGGGTTTCCTATTTAATATACTTTGATTTTCTTAGTATTTTCCACTTACACGTAGTCGTGTCAGGATATTAGAGTTTATTTCCGTTTTATTTCTGGTTAAAGTAGTGTGTAGCTATATAGACTCGGGCAGAATCGGAACAGTTATCGCAGCAGGAAAACTTAGCGATCCATACCTGTTCCGATCTGTTTCGAAAAAACAGGCCCTGTTCCAAAGCGCTATCGCTATTATTAACTTTAACCAAATTATATATTAAAAGATCTTATTAATGTATAATTTTTTATCAATAAACTTGGAACTTTGTACGTTTAACTATTTCCAGAATTTAAATACAAACGATTAATTGTAATTAGCTCTAGCATTTTGTTGATTAATGATCTTAACAATTACACAGTCTCACAAAAAAATGTCGAAATCCGTGGGTCGGACCAAGTATTTTTCGGCCTCAGAAAAATGCCCTAGGTCTAGGATTGGCCCCGTAGGACAAGAACAACCCCTAGAAGCGAAAGAAGGATTTCAACTATGGTATTCCAATGACTTTTGGAATTGAAATACCATGGATGAAATCCACCTTCCATCCCTTCTAGGGATAGTTTTCGGCCTCTGCTGGTCAATCCTAGACCTGTAGGGCCTTTTCTGAGGCTGGGTTCTTAGTCAGCGTCGAAAAATACATGGGAATATCATGGTCCGACCCACGGATCTTGACACTTTTTTTTGTGGGGCTGTGTTATTAGTCCCCTAATTAACATTCTTGTACCTTATGTATATGGATGGTAGAAGTAGTAAGAAGAACCGTCTTGTATGGGCGACAAGTTGAAAAAGTGTCCACCTGTAAGCAGCAAATTATTATTCAAAGACTCACCCAAATGGCGCTAGTGTAGGAAGTGGAAATGATATGAACTTAGTAGTTATAAAAAGACTGAAGTTTGTTAGGTTAAGAAATTTAATATTTTTCGTGACTTATGCAGTTGAGAAATAGGCAGTATTTAAAATCTCAACTATTTACCTAGTCAAATGTATTTATAGAGTAACTTTTGTCTGTTCCCTTCCCTAAACTCCTAATAACCTCTAGTATTCGAAAAATGATATACCGATAATTCGAACGGTTTTTAATGCATAACTTATCCTCTAAAATTCGAATATCGAAGCTTTAGATTCAAATTTTGTTGCTGTAGTTCAACGCGTTACCTCTGAAATTTGAAGTCAACCTCTACAATACGAAATGTGATACCATAAGCCTCTGAAATTCGAAGTAAGCGAAAGTAAAACGAACAAGTTGAGACATAAACGAATGTTTCTACTCAGTTTCCTTCAGCCCATTTGGATGTTAACGTGTTTTGTATGTCGTTTGCTTGAACAAGGTGTTTTTATATATAAAGTTGAGCCTCTATACTTCAAATCTCGATAATTCAAACTTCCTTTAATTTGAAATAAATTGGATATCCTTTGAATTTCGAATAAGTGAGGTTCTACTGTATATTATACATGTATGTTTATTTATGTTATAATTATTTTAAAAAATGCATAGTAACAAAAAGCAAGCTAGCTTACCATGTAACATATTTACTTGTGCACAGCATTACTAACATGCAGCAGATCTCTTCCTGGCGGCGTTTTATTATTTTAAGCACAAACACGAAAACGATTACTCAAATAAAGCAGGCAGATTATATCAGCAAAACGTTGGCTGAACTTCCATAAAATGACCGTACTTTCGTCAATTAATGAAAGGTGCTACTTTCTTTACTTATGCTGTATACCGTATGTTGTGGTTACATAGAAAATTGGTAAAACGGAGTCTTTCTTCTTTGAATTTAGTATCTTACTCTAATAATTTGGACACTGTTTTTAAAATCTTTCCACTTGCTACTATGGCGCCACCTTAATTGGCCCCCTTTTGACGGACACTTCTTAATACATTCAGACGGTTCTCCTCCATACTTATGTAGCTATTAAAATATTTCCTCGTTTCTATTTGTTTTGCTATTCAGTGCTTGGGACCTCTTAAGGTATTTTTACATAAGAGGTTTAGAACACTAAAGCCACTAAGATTTTTTTTTAATTTGTTAGTACTCTTTAAAAATGATATTGTTTATTTTAGCTCTAATACAATCAAAAGAAGAACAAGCCGCCCACTGGAGTTTTAACTATTTAGATAAAAACAGAAATAAAATGTTAGAGAGGCCGGAGTGGAAGACGTTTAAAGATATGGTTTCGCAAGTAAAGGGCCTAAGAAAATGCGGCAAAAAGTTGCCAAGATACTGTGATATTAATAAGGATAGAGAGATTAGTATGACTGAGTGGCTGGAATGCCTCAATGTACATGATCAACAAGGTAAGTGCTGGTTTGTCACTCCGCGTCACACTCTTTGCGACCCCCTATAAATATTACGTCATAAAAGCTGGATCCCCTCCAATAAATAGTTGGTTCTGCAGAGGCACCGGTTTCGTGCTACCATACTACTAGTGCTGGTGCCGAAACAACCTATGTAAATATGATTTTGTATTCAGATTCCGTAAAAAATGTACCTAGAAGGTAATAAAAATACAGTTGTCGAGGTTTCCCAGTTAATACCAATAAGTACTTATACAGAAATAAAAATAAAAACCAAGATTAAATACTGCAGTACCCATTTTAGTTAAACAAGATTTTAAAACACTTTTAGAAAGTGGTCTGTCTGTCACTTCGCAGATTTATTTTCCTACTCAGCTTGTACAGTCCAACAAAAGGTTGTTGCCAAATTTTGAATACTTTTAATTTATCATTTAAGTTTTAAGCACTTTAATGCTTTCTTTTGTAAATATTAGACCTATATTTTTTAGATATAGGTCGAATCGTTATGTTTTATATCTCCTTAAGTATGTTAGGTTTCTTTTTATACTTCTTTATAAATATATTGTCTAGTATATTCTGTATTTGATATTAAAATTTTTAATAAATATATAATACAATGTGTTTAACCTTTTTTATGGTTATATGTACTTATTATTATTATCATCGAAAAAATAATAAAAATTTTAAATTAACTTTTAGTCGTTTTGTAATTTCGAGCTTTTTTCTTTTACTCTCCTTTGGACTCGCTTCAACGTTGCCAGTTCATCTACTCGCAGCTCTCTCTCATATCCCTTCCAGTAAAAATATTTCTCTAAAGATGTAATTAATATTAGTTTTTTGTTCAAACTACGTGATAAATATTTTTTTTTAATTGGTCAAAATATAATTTTCTTTATTATACTAGTTCTTCATAAGAATGGTAAGCCTCCTGTAAATAAAAAAATTAAGGAACCCGTCATTTTTCCACGCTTCTTCCATGCTCATGTACATAATTGAAATTTTTAATCGCGATTATCTCTTATTAGACATGGTAAATATTCTTTAAATTTTATCAACACGCGTATTGTACATTTAATAACTTATATTCAAAATTTGAAAGATTTCTTAAGATGTTGATATACTGATATTGCAGATTTAATACCAATTGTATTTGCAACACAAGTAGGCTTTAAAATATATGAAACAAATTAATGTGAAGTGTAATATTTGACAATAGCATATCAAAATTGTTTTACGTTAATTTGTTTCATCTAAAAAATAGCTTTACTCACATAGATTACTTACCGAATCTCTTTTTTTTAAATTCCTCGTTTTGAATGTGCAAGAACATACAAACATTAAAGATTATTAAATCGGTTGGTTACTTTAAAGTCATCAAACTTATTATAAAGTAAAAAAGTTGAGATTTGTAATTTAATTGAAAAAAATCTAAAAAATGTCTTTTTAAATGTTTCTGTAATTTTTTATTTCAAAGTTTGCACATCGAGTTAAAATTAAACTCTAAACAGTTTTTTTTAAATACCTTTTTAGCTATCATGCCAACTAATCCCGTTTTTTAATATTTTAATTAAATTTTTATAATTATTTCTTCAACCGGCGCGACACCCATAAGCCGAATGTCAATATTGATTTTTAAGTTACTGGATAAGCAGAGGTGATTGCCAAAAAGGTTTTTTAATAGTTTCAAGAATACTTTTTTCATATGTGTCCAACTTTTTAGGACACTGTATGTAGTCATCTATCATATTACACTCGCCCAGTTTTGAGAAGCATGCAAAAACTGGAAACTTTCCTGTTTTAAGTATTTGTGCGTCCAGTGGCCTATGAGTATTCTCTTTAACTTTAGAAATAAATTCAGATTCACCCTGTAAACCCATACACCTATAATTTAAACAGTAATTTCCTTAATCTTAAATATTTGTTTCTTTTTCACTGGTTTGCTAAAAACTATTTCTTTATTTCAGGAGTAATATCGTCTTTACCAATAACTCAAAATTCACCGAGGGCAGGAAGAAAAAATCCCTTGAGCATGTTAAAAGATGATTGAGCGATAAAATACCATATTAGGTTGTAAAAATTGTATAGAGAATCCAACAAAAAGCGAAATATAGTAAGTTTAGCTTTTGAATTTATTAAAGAGCTATTGACGATTTATTGATAGATCTATAAGATTTGTTTGTGAGTGTTGGAATAAAGGTCAAATATCTTTTTACGGCTTAAAAAAAATAATTTTGCAACTTTGTCCTATTAAACACAAATAATGAATAAGAGGAAAAATATCAGAGTTTATAGTTTTGATCCGAAAAATTAAATAGATTGGCTTAAACCGCCAATTTTTGCTACTTTTGTGATTATAGCTTTTAGTGTACAGCTTTTATTTTTTGTAAGTATGGAGATGTTAATGTTGAGCTTTAAGTTGTTCGTGTCTTCATTTTTACCGTTAGCTAATTTATTAAAACGTAGCTATTTAAGTAAAATGTGTATTGGATTTTTATTTTATAGTACGATATTTATAGTACCTTATAATTAATTTCTTCTGGACCTTGCAGCCTCCATATTTTTCGTTTTCGGGTTTAGCATTTTCTGCAGAATTTTCTTGCAAAATATAGTTAGAAAAACCATTTTGTAAAACATATGTTCGTCCAAAGCAATTTGTGATATTACGAGGGCACTTGAGACACCTCCAAAACATGGTTTTGGCGATGGCTTCTTCTACCAACGAAAGCCTTTTCACGCATTATTTCTTGAGGTTCGGGAACAAAAAAAGCCATTAATTATATTTATTGAGTGCCCAAAGAGTTGGTTGTTAGACGGGATGTGTGGTAGACTGGAATTGTATTGACAAAGAATGATCCGACGGCGCTTTCTATTTTACCAAACACTTTGGGCAAACAAAGGGTTGTGCACCATTTAGAATTTACTTTCTACGTTCTTTTAAAGGCACTGTTGCCACATAACCAGTTTTTTAGAAAAACCAGGCGATCATTTGTTTCGAAGTGCTTCGAGCGCAAACAACTTTTGTTTGATTTGGTTCTAGACCTATTTGTACAGTCGACTGCTGTTTAAGCTCACACTTATAAAGTCTTGATTCGTCACCTGTTACAATTTTATGTCTTTTAAAGTACCACCATTTAATTTCTTAAGCATTGCTTACACCAATCAACTCGAGCAATTTTTTGATATTTTGTTACATTTTGTGGGATCCACCGAGATAAAACCTTTTTACACCAAATATTTTATATTTGCTGGTGAATTTACTACCTACAGTTTTTAAGGTTTAAAAGAAAATGAGTGGGTTTTACAGCCTCCATTGCGACCGCTCAGTCAATTGTGACTTACACCTTTTTATATTTCTCCCAATAGGATCAGATTTCCAATGAGTCTGATACCCAGTACCTCCCCCAGCAACAATATGTCATTGCCGAGGATTGGGAATCTTAGTTGTGCAGGAGACAGGGACACGAGCATAATATGTGCTCTGGTGTTCCTGTCTCCTGGAAAGTTTGACGAGCAGACGATTAAATTAGTCATGCCCTCCTCTCCCTTTATAGTGACGTGGGTAGCTACCAAGTCCTTGTTACAGACACCAGATGTTCCACTGAGGTCGTATATCCGGCCTGTGGTAGACGTTCAGGGCTCCTGGATAAGTGCCCTTCCCAAGCACCTGTTTGTTGGGGATGGATTTACCCCTCCCCATAAAACTTGTGCTCATGACTTTAGGGGCACCTTTTGAAACAGATTTACCCGCCTCGGTCAGCGCACCCCCGTCTTCTTGTGACTTTAGGGGCACTTTCCGAAACGGAATTACCCGCATTGGCCAGCGAACATTTGTCACTTTTCCCCATAGAAACGGTTCTATCCGTTTTCTGTTTGAAGCCAGAAAACCCTTTTCCTCATAAAAGCGGTTCTGTCCGAACTCTGTTTGGAGTCCCTTCTCAAGCACCTTTTTGGTGGGGATGGCTTTACCCTTCTCCGTAAAACCGGCGCTTGTGGCTTCAGGGGCACCACCCGTTTCGGTCAGCGCACCTTTGTCTGCTTGTGATCTTAGAGGCAAATTTCGAAACGGATTTACCCGCCTTGGTCAGTGCACCCTTGTCACTTTACTCTATGACAGCAGTTCTGTCCGCTTTCTATTTGGAGCTAGGGAAGTAATAGTCCACCACGGCAGAGCCCCGCATTACCGCAGTAAGGCTAGATACTCCGAGAGGTCGCCCTGTATCTCAGAGACACACGGTATGCTAACACCTTGACTTAACCCTTGTGTTTGTCTTAGCTTCGGATCCCGTCTCATGCGCTTTCTGCTGGGAACCGTAATCTGCAACTCTCCGCATCCTACAGAAAGATCCTACGGTGGCCCAACCACGACATCGACATGCGAACACATTGGTGGGCAGTGCCCAAGGGTGGTAAACTTAACAAGGAGTGCTCGATTTTTACTATTTGTCCGCAAATATAGGTTATGTTTGGACGTCACTCGTTTGCCCGTTTTGCCCAGAAGGTAAATTTATTTTATTAATTTTTGTTAAATATTCAACTTTAAAAAACTGTTTTGGATATGCACTTACTATTAGAGCTGTAATGTATAACATTTTAAAAAATTGAGACCTTATACTACTTGTAAACAAAACAAACAGGCAAAAGGATTATGTCACAAATACCGAATTGACATTTAAATTGGTGTATATGGGCTTAAATGGGATTGAGCACTCCTTGTTAAGTTTATTACCCTTGGGCAGTGCCTACGTTAGTCTCAATCGTATATATGTCACTGACGGTCTTGCATTATTGCTTTTTGCATAGCTTCAATGTTTTCTGACTCAACAAATGCTTATATAAGGTATAATATATTCTTCCTGGAATGACTGAATGAATTTTGGCAATTTGTTTTGATAATGTAAGGCATTCTCAAACATATAACAAAACATTAAATAAACTCTACAGTTACGCAAATTGTAATACATAGATACTTTTTTCGCCAGATCTGGTTACTTAATAGTATAATGATCCAATATCTTTTAAATAGGTTGCATAATTATAGGTACTGTAAAAGTCAGAAAAAGTATTTTAATATTAGGATGACAAGCTATGTTGACTAAGAAGATAATTTAAAAAATAACATTTTAAAAATTTTGTACATTTTATGTATATTTCTAGCAGTTTTAAGTATAAAAAAATAGATATTTGTTATGTGTATGTGTATCTTAGTAAAGTAAAAATAATTTTTGTTAAAGATTGTATTATTTACTTTTATGGACAAATGCCGGAGGAATAATAGGCAGTGTTAGATGACGGTTGAGTCACCTACAACAGGTGGTGCTCCAAAATGCCCTAGTGGAACACAGAAAAATTTGAACCATACAGTTAACCGAACATTTTCATTCATATATAACTGCAAACAACTGCAGTGATGGTTGGATCAGGAATGTATCTAGGTGATCATTACTGATGAATCTTGCTTTTATTTAAGTATGCATATTGCTGATTGGTTGGCAGAAAGGGGTTTATAACTACCCCGTTCTGCGTGCTGATTGGTCGGCCCTTCTCGCCGACCAGTGAGCACTTTTGAGCGAAAGGGAAAGGTTATACACCTATTCCTCTTTCTCTCTTGCACGCTTGTTTCCACGACCAACCGACCAGGCTCCTCTAGAAGGTTTATGCTCGAAGTTGTAAATGATTCGAAGTACATTCAATACATTTCAAAGTTTGACACCGACACAAATATGCGCTATTTCAGTTGAACTTCAGCGGCACTAATTGGGTTAAGTGAGGGTAAAAGAAACACCATTCTTATTTTATATTTTTTGTATTGAATGATCCTAACCTATACGGTGTTACGAACAGATTCTACTTACAAAGAGAATATTAACATCTAAATATTAAATTCTAATTTTATTTATATATGTATATTTTAATTACTCCCTGGGGAGTTTCATTATATAAGGGGCATTTAAAATGCTCCAGATCGAAATGTACAATATTTAGATCAAGCTGCCAAATAGGTTTCTAAAAAAAATCGGTTTTATAAGCATTATTACTATACATTGTAAATTAAACTTTTTTAACTTTTGTTTATAAATAACGAACTTAGAAATTAGAATACTTAAAAAAAATGTTTTTTAAAGAAATTATATAGGATTGTCTTATCTATTGGCTCTTTACGCTCTATAATTTAAAATAAAATATAAGATGGCGGCAAAAATACCTTAATCAGATTAATGTATTGATAAGAGCCTATTTTGCTATAGGCTGTACATTGTAAGCAAAAACAATATTAAATGATTTATTTAAAAAAATAATAAACTCATAAGAACCAAAAATAAATAAATAGAAAAAGTGAATAATAATCGTAAATGGCATTACAAAGCCGATTTTTTTTCTTTGAAAACCTTAAACAGAAAATTTATTTTATTAAATGGAGCAATTGCAGCTTGTCCCATACAAAAATAAAATAAAGACATTTTACATTGCACTTATCCAAAAAACAAAAACCGATATCCTAAAAGTAGAAATTTAAAAACTAGGCAGTCATAAAAAGCTACAGTTGTAATTTAGCATTCCAGGGAATATGGCACAATAATCTCTTCTATTGGAACGCGTTTCGAGCAAATTAAACTACTGTAGCTTGGACGTTAGGTTTTGTGTAACGGAAAAGGGTGAAAAACAAATGGATCATTTAATAACATGTTTTTACAGATTTGTCTTTAAGTTATTTTGAAGTAAGGCCAATGTAGCTTCCCCCTACTATCTAAAAAATGGTTGCATCAGAAATGAATTTAAAATTGGGCTCTAAAAAGGCATCTTTTATATTTTCCTTGTAACATATAACCCAAGCTCATACATTATTATTTAAATTGGCCTAACCCAAACTAAGGTATGAAGCGCTCAGGGCAAATGTGGCATTAGCCAATTTTGCAAAATTGTGTTTAAGTACAGAAATTAATACTTTATAAGGGATACTTTAGGATGAAAATGGCCTCTGCGACCTTTGACAATATTTCAAGAACTGCATAAACCATTTTTATCCTAAAATATACCTTATAAGCTGTTAAATTCTGTATTTAAGCTCAATTTTGCATATTATGGCTTGGGCCACTTCTGCTCTAAGCGCCTCATCTATGTAGTGGTATAAAAAACATAGTATAAAGCTTGCATATAAAAATAAAATAAATATATTGTTTCAATAACACTAAAATCTTGGATTTTCATTGTCTTTATCTGTTTATTGATACACAACGTTTCGGTTAGTTATGTATGATGAATGTGATGGGGTATACATTGGGAAAAAAAGACCACTCGCAATAAGAGTTAAAGAATTCAAAAAATATTCGACGAAGTGAAACTCGAAATCAGGGGTTCCTGAACAAGCATGGTCAAAACAACACCGCACACAATGTTTCAAAGAATCTACAATAATTGCTAACAACCAAAATGTATTTACCAAGTATCGACATTCCGAATATCTAGAAGCCGTTGCTAAATCGTGAAAAATCGGCCAAGCTTCGGTGAACAAGGAGTAGTACATAAGTCATAGCTTTTAAGAATAGTTTTAGTTTTTACTTAAAAAAGATTAAAAATACATCACTAACCAAAACGTGTATCATATGACAAATAAAGACAATGGAAGTCCAGGATTTTAATGATATTGAAACCATATCATTGTCTAACATTTTTAAGCAAATATATTGTCGCTTTTTGCATAGCCTTTTTTTTACATGGCTCGGGCTTCCTACAATCCCCTATTGCCCGCACATTTCAGGGAGGATTCCATAGCCTGGCTGTTTAATTATGTGAAACCATTCGAACAATAAGTTTTCAAGTTCTTTTTACTATCATATGCAGGTTCTTGAAAGTAAAAATAATGAAGTGGTATAATGGTCTTTGTTAGGGTCCCCAACTATCTCAAAGAATATGTAAGCTTTGCCTCTCCAAGGTCACAGAACAACGAATGGAAAAGAGAAAAAGACATTAGAAACTATGCTAAAACGTGAAAACCCGGCTTTTTGGCGACTTCAGCTGTCGTTTCTTAAGGATACTTTGTAGTATCCAAAATGCTTGTTACGGTTTTAAAGTCCATATAGAAATTTTAAAAATGTTTTTCTGCTTGGGCCTTACCTTAGTAAAGGGTTTTATAAACTACATAGTACTTATGTTTGACAAAGATGAAATTTTTAATTTTCAATTATGTAATATTGGTATGCTGGATGACCTCATAAGATGTAGTTGAGTCAACAAAGTCTTTTTCTCGGAGATTATAAAGAACAGCTCCTATTTTAATAAGTTGTTTTAATAAGTCTGTTTTTCTTTTACTAACTGGTTTAACCAGAATATGTCAATGAACCAGTAATTTGCATATTAATGTCATATTTGTAATTTTGATGTACATAATAGTTTTGATCTATTATTCCATACAAGTATCATAACAAAATTAATAACAAGCCTTTTTTGCCTGTTGCTAAGTAGCAACAACTTAAAGTAGCAAATTTTTTTGTCGAAATGCATCTTGCCAAAATAATGAGAAAAACTGTACGCTCGGAGAAAAAACATTTCTTTACCAGGAAAACACATCACATCACAAGGTTTTTTAAATTTATTTTTATATTTTCTTTATCTAAAATTTACCATAAACATTATGCTTTTATAAATGTTTTGCAAAAATAGCCTAAAATAAATTATTTTTATGAAATTACAAAATCAGTAATAGCTTTTTTTTAAAACTCTAGAACAGTAGTCCCCAAACCTATTTATCTCGTGGACTCCCTGCCTTGTTTTTTGTTTTTGGGTGTTTCAGTTTACCCAATATTGAATTATCAAATTTATCAAATTCAAATGTGTTTTTAAGAGCTGATAAAGTGCTTTGATAGATTTATATTTCTCTACCTCTTGCAGGTCTTAATCTACCTCTGGGGGTGACTTTGAATATCATCACTTGAAATCTTAAGCTCAGAAAATAAATTAACTCAGGTCAATCGTAAAAACATGTTACTAATTAACAAGTAAAACAGTCTAATCGCGTCAGCTTGCATGAGACTGTGAACAAAAAACGTTATGACCCTCTAATAAATGCAAAAACCTGAGGAAGCCAAACATAATATTTATGTATTAGTAAATAGTATAAAATATCACATGTTTCTTTTCATTTAGGAAAAATAAAATTATTAATGGCTTCAAAACAAAACTAATTAACCTACAAGAACTGCCACCAAGCAGTTATTTTTTGACTTCGGATACAATGGCGAATAAAAATAAGGACATATTTTCTTTAAAATTTGATTTTAAAAAATATTAAACTGTAAGTAATACAGGGTAATTAAACAAATATTGTAGTCAAAAACGACAACATTTTGATTTTCAGAATGTTAAGGGTTTAAATTAAATTTTTGTATCGTTATTATTAACTTAAAATAAATTCTCTAAATTGTTTTTTTTTTATGGAAAATGCTCAAACCCTCAGTTTCTTTTCGCATTTTTTCGTTTAAAGTTACATATACAGGAAAGCTCATAAGAAAAATACGTCTTACTGCATTTTTTAAAAATATGTTAGACACACCCATTTTTTAATTGAAATCTTGCTTATTCTTTTCGTCTTGTGGTGTGTAGTTTCATTTTATTTATTTGAAAGCTTTGTAAATATGCTAATTTTATCAAACTTAATGAGGACAAAAAAAGGAAGTGGAGGAAAAGGTCACCTGTTAATAACTTCTTTAGATAAACGCGCGGTGTCATCTTGGATAATGTTATAATTCTTAGTTTTTAAATGTTTTGTCCAAGAGGATTGTATTTTTCTTTGAAAATTGTAGCAGTTTTGAAGTTTGAAGTTTTTAGTAGTAAAATTCTAGGAAAATTTAATGTTTTATACTCTCTGAGAAAAGTTGCTTGTTTTCGAGATAAAAGCAGTTGAAAAGTGATATTTTTTACTATTTGACAGGCTATAGCATCTAAATAGTACTGGCAAAACCAGAAGTTGTTATTTTTGGGTAGACAATAAAAAACGAATCCAAAATAGGAATAAAAATTAGAGGTTTCAATTTTTACAAAAATAAAATTAGTTGATTTTTCTTATAAGCCATCCTGTAGTATCTTAAAAAAATACGAAACATTAAATAAAAATAGACAGGTCTGAGAATTAAAAAAATGTCTTCCAAATTACTTACGGGTATAATATGCTTTCATGGGTATAAATTAAATGTATATTTCTTTTACAGACTTTTAATTTTTGAGATGTTTCCTTATTTTTCTTTCCCGTTGTAGATGATGTCAGTCAACATTTGTAACATAAAAATCTTAATACTCCTAAAATATTTTTTGCTACATATGTATATGTCTTTAAATTAAACTGAACATTAAAATAGAAATTTACAATAAAGTTCATAAAACTTGGTGGTTTTCCAAACTGTGATAAATATTTTCGTCTTAAAAATGTAAATAAAAAAAGTCTGCAATAAAGCTGCTTATTGCAATTTGTTCCCAAAAACAATAAACTATTCTTTGCACCTAAAGAAAAATAATATGGCGCACACGGCCCATACAAAAATAACAAATAAAATTTTAAAAAGTCAAAAAATACATTTTACAAAAAGTTATAATATTATCTTATATAACATTTGAATATATACAGATTACTTACAGATTGTTCAACAATTTACAACTAATTAGTAACGTTTTATTAGTACTGGTAGGGAAATCGATTTCTTTAATCATCGCATTCCCGTTAAAAAATAAAACACGTTTAATTGTCACCCGACTTGCATTAACAAAACTAACATGCGTACAAAGATTTTCATAACTTGTAGTAAAACGAATATGTTTTGGTGCAATTAAATGCCACAGAAGTGGCAACATACAACGTATTATTAACTTAGAAACCACTTTTAAAAAGTAATATCCAATTACTTATAAAATTGCTATTAAGATCTTTCTGCCCTCGTTATTTTAGTTTTTGAGTAATAGTAAATATTTAGTTGAATAGTGGTTTTTGTGTTATATCCACCTTTTAAAACT
Organism: Listronotus oregonensis; assembly: GCA_019359885.1. Classification (NCBI taxonomy): domain Eukaryota; kingdom Metazoa; phylum Arthropoda; class Insecta; order Coleoptera; family Curculionidae; genus Listronotus; species Listronotus oregonensis. The sequence goes on along the minus strand of JAHBCN010000099.1, from coordinate 166,031 downwards.
AAAAATTCTTAAAAAATTTAATTAAGCCAAGAAAACGCAAAATGGTAATAGGTTCTCAATAATTTGCAATCTTCGTTTATTAGGTAAATAATTTCCAAATATTCCTTGTTTAGTTTTAAAAGAAGGACGCTTATGTTTAACAGAGCTCAATCTGCTTAGGAAAATTAAATTAAGAAGGCAAACTTAACAAGAATATTAAATACTTTCAAAAATTTAGTTCTCTTTTATCTCCATAAGCCAACACTAAAAATTGCAGCAAACCTTATAATTTAGTCCACAAGAGGATTAATTGGATTACTTTAATGTAATTGATAGTAGAAGGGGGGTAGACATTTTAAAATAGGTATTTGAGGCGTTACAAACACTTGTACAAAGGTTCTTTTATAATATCTAAACACAAAATCGCAGACCTGGCTGAACGGTAGCGAAGCTACACCCACCCCGGAATTTTTAAATTCGCAAACAATATTTTTGAGGCATCCTGAAATTTTATAATTTTAATATTTAATATAGGATAAATTGCAAAATGATTTTTTTTAAATTAAAAAAGTATTTTTGAGGCAGTTTGAGATTTTAACAGAGCAATATTTATATACAAAAGGCATTATTGTCAAAGAGATAAATCGTACGTTCTACCTGCCGGGTGATCAAGAACGTAATATATAAGTGCGAGTGAACAGTGGTATGGGTAAGTTGAAGTGCAGAAGAGAGCGTATATCGGCCGCTGTATCAGCTGAAGACGAGACGTTGTGATTCAAGCTGAAGTAAAAATTAATACAAAATTATTTAAATTAGTCCCCATAGGATACATAAAAAAATGTTAAATTTACTGACTTATATTAATTATAAAAGATAAATGCAATTTACTATAACCTATTTTATTTATAAGTAAATAGATAAAATTTTCGTGATTTGTTGAAAACCAATCATATCAAAACGTCTTTCAGCTGAGATAGCGGCCCATATACGCTCTCCTGCAGTTTAACTTACCCCATACCGTTGTTCACTCGCACTTATGTAGTACATTCTTGATCACCTGACAAGCAGAATGTCGCAGCGAAATGATCATTCTTATTGACAATAGTTCCTTTTATATATAAATATTGCCCTGTTAAAATCTCAAAGGGCCACAAAAATATCTTGTCAATTTTCTTGAGAAATCATTTTGCAAAGACTTGCCAACCTTTTAGACCCAATTAAATATTCTGGCTTTTTATTGTTTTGATTTTTTTATACTAAATTATAAAACTGTTAAATTTCAGGATGCCTCATTTTTTTTTAATATTTGCTAATTTAAAAGTTTAGGGGTTTGTTTAGCCTCACTACCCTGCAGTCAGGTTTGTATTTTTGTGTTTAGTTATTATAAAAGAACCATTGTACAAGTTTTTATAGTTTCTTAAATACCTACTCCAAAATGTCTACCAGCCCTCAGACCATGATGTAACGGCTTTACCCTACATTTTTAATTAAGTCACTTTAAATATTACTAGTTTGTTTTGTACTGGGTGTGGTACAGGCACTCAAAATTTTAAAATCAATTAAATTACTGGAAAAATTGCTTCAAATTAATTTTAAAGTAATATTGTTATCTTGAAACTAACCACAATAGAGTGATTTTAAAAATTATTTATTAATTAGTAATTGCTAATTATAGCTACTTGGCTCCCCATACTTTAAAACTCAATTATAATAACTTTTTTAAAAAAGTAATTTAGGTAACAAAATCACAAAAGAGTAGATGATAATGATTTTTCAATAGATGTAAAGCTCTGATTTAATACAATTTTTGCAGTTGCTTCTATCGATAACATTAGTCAACAAATACATAAAAAATGCTACTAATGTTATCATCAACAGCAACAACTAAAATTTTTCACCAAGTACAGTTTTTGAGTTTAAAAGGTGCCAGTTATTTTTACTTATTACATATTTACCTTATCTTAAGCCCCAGGAGCTTGAGACTTCGTGATAAGAAGTCATTTCTGAACAGCCCCACTTGATGTTGCCAGATTGTGCACAATTACCCTAATTTAGGGAAAACGTCAGTATTATGTGTTAGAAAGTTTTTACCATTATCATTGCATTTAGAGACCAAAAGTCAATAAAAAACTACCTTTGACATTACAGTTGCAAATTGGCAGTAAACTAGTTTAATTACTTTTTAGTATGTCATATTTAGAAAATTTAGTTGGTCTAAATAACAGTGGTCAGTTAAATAAGGGCTGCTACTGTTTAAAGATAATTCTTTTAGTCCCAGGAGGTTAAGACTTCGTGATAAGAATGTTATCCCTGGACAGCCCCACTCGATGTTGCCAAATTGTGCACAATTACCCCTATTGTATAATGTAAAATGGTTTTACGTTGCTTAAAAAATAAATATTATCTTACTAAACATATTCGCTACTACAGCCAACTTTCTTTGGACGCACTTTATGTGGCACAAGGAACATTTATTTTGACAATTAGGTATGTGATGAAAATGCACCTTTAAATGCTGTGGCCACAAATAATTCATTGAGAATAAGAAATGAGGTAGCCAGTATGACTGGTATATTTAATTAGAGAATTAAATAATAACTTATTATAAATAATGTCTTTTGTAGAATATCGATGGTCATAGGAAGGCTTTAAGATTAAGTATAATTATATTTCTGTATATAATTTATATATATATATATATATATATATATATATATATATATATATATATATATATATATATATATATATATATATATATATATATAATATATATATATAATATATAAATATTATTATATCCGATAATAATGATACGCTATATAAGAATTGATTTTGATAGGAAATATAAATAAATTGTGCTCAAATATAATGTTAAATTTACGGAATTTAATCAAAGTTATCGATACACACGCTGTATGTAACTTTGTTAGGATGGTGTAAATATACTAATGTAAAAAATATCAGTGTAGCTTGAAGAACAAAGATTTTGATGCTTAACTTTATAGTATTCTCAATGAATCAATTTTTAACTGATATTTTAAGTACTACATCCATAGGCCACAGCATTCAAAAAAATCAAACACTATAAATAACCATAGAAGATAAAAGAATAGGTATTTAAATATATATAATATATAATAAGAGGTGATTTTGGCAAATGACATTTATGTTACATAGTAAAAAAAATTCTCAGTGCCTCGCAGCACTCTTGTCCAGTGAGATCGACTTGTGTGAATGCGAACGCGGATCATGAAGAAGAATCTAGTACAGATCTTCCAAAAGCGCATTGATGTCGTGCCTACGTGACTGTCACTTTTTTTGATCACAGGTGGCTTGAATTTCACAAGCCCTCTTAGCGAGGGCTACGTGACACTGATGATGGAGCGTGCCGTCTCTTTATTACCGTTCGTTTCGGAGGAATCGTTCCGCACACACTGGCCCGTCAGCTGATTAACACTTAGAGGATTGTTTATGTCATGCGGGTTCGTCCCTACTGGATTCCGAGGCGAAGGCTGATGCAACTGAGGCGGGGGAAGCTTTACATCGAAGCCATCGTGGGGTGTGAGAGGACTCTGCAGCATATAGGGGCTAGACACACTGACTGAAGGGCTAGCTACACTTGTTGAGGGGCTGGGAAGTACCATGCCCCCAGGACTGGTGAGACTACTGAGCGCCGAGAGCCCCCTGGACTGGACATGGACTGATTAAGACTTTCGGTGTCATCGTCTGGAGGTGTATTCGCGTCCCCCATACTACCGCAGCTTCCTAGATTGTCATCTGATTGGTTACCGTCGTTGCTGTCCCCTGACTCCATGTATCGTATACATTTCTTTTTACGTCTGTAAAACCATAAGAAAACATAAGCAAAAAAATTAATCAAACTTTTCAAAAAAACTAAATAGTATGTAACAATAACACGTCCATGCTGGTGGTTAAGTAAGATCGGCATGCACTGCTCGGCTCACAGAAACTGCGTGTTGAAGTTTCCAAGTGTAAGTGTCTTATAAGAAATATGGGTTGGTCCATGCTGTACAAATTGTTTTAAATAAAATCAGAAAAAAATAAGACCCAATATAATACAGTCTTTGTCATAAATCTAAAAAAAGTGTAAACAAGATTTTGTTGACTTAGTATAAAAACTTAGTTAAAACACTTAAAAGATTGTGTAAATTGTCACAAAGTTTTCAAAGAATCTCGTAACCCAGTTTTAGGACGGATTAAACATATACCTTTTTTGACATGCTTGTCTGAAATGTAAAGCAAAACTATAGAACAATTTTATGCAGCTAGCTAGGTATTCTTAAAAATAGAAATTTTTAATAAATTCTACTTAAATTACTTGTCCGACTGTACATGTGAACTTGAAAACATTTAACATTAAATCCCAAACAGGTGGTTAACTTAATATAAGTATTAATAATTAAACTGTGTTTGACACAATGCAGAACAAAGGACAATTAATAGTGATTTGGACAACAACACAAGTTTAAATATTATACTTGATAGGATATTGAGTTAAACAAACAACCTCGCGAATTATGCAGAGGGTAAAACTATTTTTTCCAAGCACAGCTGGTTAAAAGGTTTGGTTTTTATCTAAGCTTATTGGTAGGCAATGTAAGCATAATCAAACCAATATAAAGATCCTACTTAGAGGTAGTTGTTATTTGTATAACGTCCGTGGTGGCATTACCGCGTTGTTTAAAAGGTGCCGTGGAATGCAATTTCTGCATGTTTTGGTGCTTGGACAGCGTTGTCGAAACGGGGGGATAAAATCGGATAAATACCTAAAAACTCGTCACCCTCGGAATCTAGTACCTAGGCTTCATATACAGCCTTCGTGGGCTGTCAAAAAGATTAAAAATATATTATGTAACCATTAGCAAGGCTAAGACTTAAGCAAATACAGAATGTTTTATGGCAAGCTTAAGAGACATTTCCATTTTTTATTTAAATGCTATTTTTAAATCATAAAACGTCATTAATGTTGAACTCTGAAGTGGACTTTACCGAACCATCGAAATTTTCAAACAGCAGAAGCAAGTGCAGGTACAGGTTGGGCATGCGCCAACAGGGTGGTTATAAACTGAATTATATACAAGGGAATCTTGAAAGGATTAGAAGATAGTTTGAAATATACTTCTGGGTTTATACTAGTCCTCTCAAAAAATAAAACTACCTTTAAAAACGCACTAAATGTCGAAAACCAGTTATGGTAGAACTGTGAGAAATAAAGTTAATCTTAAGTTTTGTCTGAAATGTATTATTCGAATACTTTATTTTTTAAACAAAAAAATTGATAGGCATCTAACCGCATGCTGGCATGATTTAAAAACATGCAGGTAACCGACAAATCTTAATACAAAAGTAAACCATTTTAAATTAAAATACTAAAAAAGAAAAAATAAAAAAAATTAAACAATACTACGCCTTGAGCATTTGTTATTTGTTGTTTTAGTTATCAATACTAATTCGTAAAATGTTCGTTTATTACAAATAGAAAAGTTTGGTTTCTTATTATAATTTTATTATATATTTTTAATTTTTGTTAATTATTATGTATGAGCACTTTTAACAACTTAAAACTGGAGATATGGGTTCTAAAATTAAAAGGCTGGAATATGGATTGGAACCATAGACTAAAGTGAAGTTTAGAGCATTTACTGATAAAAAAGAAAATTTTACTTTTTATTCAGATACATATTTAACAAAAGTTTTCAGCTAACTACCCAACACTCTTATTGCCTAATTTGAGTCGTTCATACTATTCTCAATGGGAAAATTCAGAGCCATTTTTTTTAAATTTTGCGTAAAATTTTCACCTAATGTTTTTACTGGCATAAAACATACAGGGACAGAACATAACTTTAAACTTCTGCTTTGCAGAAACGCATTTGTCTCCTTCAGACTGGGATTACGAATTTAAAAAAATAATATGGGTCTTTTATAACAAAAACTGTATCAAATGACTGCAGAATTACTCTAAAAATAAAAACAAAAAAGTGGTTAAGAAAACTAAAACAAAATCAAATAAAACATCTAAAAAACAAAAATAAAACGATCTAAGATCTAAACATTGAACACCAACACTGCTGTTGACTAACCAACGTTTCGCTATAGATTGACGTAAGTCGGTTCTTGAGGCGACTGGGTGGTGGCAGCTCCACTGGCATGAAGTAGACTTCCATGGATGGCCGAAGCGTTGCCTCCGTGAGAGCTATTTTCGGGACTAAACAATCGTTAAATGTACAAGGGGGCTCAGACAGAACATACATACACTCAAAAAAATGCAGATAAAATATAAATATTTAAAAAACTATCGCAACTGAAAGCGACACTAAGGTATAATAATAACAACAGACACATATAAGATATAACAAACAAAAAAAGTAAATATATACATAGATAAAGTGCATAATAATATCAGAAAATGTGTCTAAGACATAATTTCAAATGTAATTATCAAGAACTTCTTGGCCCCTTGCACTGAGTTAACAATTGTTCGGCTACTCAACAGCAGTGTATGGTGCACAATATCTAAGTTTGCTTGGGTATTTTTTCTGTGTGGGAAGACACATTTTCTGATTTTTTTTAAAGTTAAAATGAAAAATTTTAGATAATACCTCTATAGTGCCTTTCGCTAATAAAATAAAAAAAAAGTTTTTAAAACTGTTGAAGAGCAAAATCTACACTTTTATTAAGTAAAAGAAAAATTTTAAACCATGATAATAAAACGTAGCCAAATAATTTAAATTTTTTAATACCCCATAAAAATGGTCTTCCGTTTTGTTAGAAACATTCTTTATTAACCTTAGAAGAGGCACTTTTAGAGAATCTACATGTAAGTTGTTAAATTTATATATCACTTTTGTACCATATAATTTTTAAAATATTTTTATTAATAAAATATATTGCAAAGTGTAGATTCTGCGAAAAAAACATTTAAATAAAATTTTTAAGCACCCTGTATACAAAAATTATAAATAATAAGTCTTTCCACATAGATAAGAAACACCAATTGCTTGCATGGATTTACACTCAACATTAACTTTTAAAAATTCTGTCTTCATCGGGTATTCTTTACAATCTTTACTTAAAGAATACTGCACATATTGTTCAACAGTTTAAAAAATAAAATAAATTTTTAAAATTTTTAGATAAAATTATATACAATGTATATTTATGATTTTCCTCCCGAATGGGTGACGATTTTTGGAACTATATATTTTTCAAATATATAATTTCACATAAAATTTAAGTTTTGCAAATCCATACAATAGTTAAAAATAAATTAAAAATTATTTCACAATCCGTATACTAAATGCGAGCTTACAGATTGTGCTTCAAAATCATGCCTTGGTGTTTAAAAAAAATATCTTTGTGACGCTACTGCTACTCATACTATAACTATCTTTATTATGAAAAACTAATAAGGAAAAAGCTAAAAACCACAGTAATTAGGCATTAAGAATGAAATTTTATAAGGACATTTTAAAAATATTAATGTTGTAATTTTAAAAAACGGTCTTTGTGTAGGTTGCTTTTCAAAACTCCGAGACCAAAAATATGTGTGTAAAAATATTTCATAGGATGTAACTATATAACAATAAAGATTATATGAAGTGGTTTAGATAGATACAACACCTACAAAGATAATAAAACGAAAGCGGGTCCTAACCCTTTTTTTAGCTGTGTGAGCTGGGTCATAATCGGAGTTTCGGCCACCACGTGATGGTCTATATTAACTTTGGAAAAAAAGCACACTCTGCTAAAAGTACCTCGAACAACTGGTAGCTTAAATAGAAAGTTACTTTGATGTCGATTTCGCATCAACATGCAGATGCATCGCTCGGATGGCTTTTTTCTTTCCTCTGCTACAGAAAAAGTTTTTGGTATTTGGTTACACCGTAACAGTCTTAGCTAGAGTCCAAGCGACCTTTCTAAATATAGCCTTAAAATACAGCTGTCCATATCAAATGTGACTTCCGTTTAAATAGCCTAAATAGCGACTATCGTCTATATTGTTTCTCTTAAAAATAGGAAATTAACCAGAACTAAGTGGTTTCTATCAGAACAAGAAATTATTCCAAAGAATATGTATACTTCACTCCAACGAGGTCACGCTTCCACGTGAAACAGTATAAATAGCGTTAGAAATCATCCTAAAAAGTCGTAAATACTTTAAAGTCACTTCCAGATGGAAAATGAATTCCACTTGGGTCTCCGGAAGATAAAGACATGATTTTTATGCGCGGAGGGTCGATTTTCCGAAAAAATTTGTAGCTTTAGAACTATCAATTGAGGTTTTATCTCGGAACCATTCAGCGGCATGAGGATTAAATTTGAGCTATTTAGTGTCAATCGACCTTGCTGCATTAAAAAACAACGCTATACCTCTATCTCTGTTGTTAGCAAATTCAATAGACAGGATAAAAAGTACTTTTATTAAACCAATTTTTTTTGAAAACATGGTTTTAATACCCTTATAAATAAGTCAGCGTACCGGAGTCTCGTTTTTGACATGCATTATTTACTATTAGACATTTTGGCTTTCCTTTCTAGTTTTTCATAACAACAAGCGTGCAATTAAGCTTTAAGTGTTAAAACTACAAAAAAAAACACTTAAAAATTTTTGGCAAATAACAAGGAATATATAAATGAATGAAAACATTACTAACCTGCAAGGTTTGCACCATTGGCCTTGTTGGTCCAATCCATACCTCGCTCGACATTTTTTCATACTATTACCTATTAAAAAAATAATTTTAAACGTATATCGGTGTGTGGAAAAACGTAAACTAACATGCATTATGAAATACATAATAGCTAAGCAATGTAACCTACCTATTTTAAATATATTTAAAATTAACATCTACTTAGGAATATCTAACTTTTTGTCAATGTATATCCAATCAGTTTATATTAAAATGATAAAGGAGATAATTTACTGAATAAAAGACTACACATTTAAATTAAAAACTAATAAAAATAAAACCTGTCACCAAAACTGCAGCTATGATAAAACTAAAACTTAAGGGTACTTAAAGCTAATAATGTTGTAAAAATAAATAAAATATCTAAAGGACTGATATCTACTCATGCTAGTGTGTATACATCTATTAAGCAGAGCCATTTTTGTTATAAAAGTAATTATAAATTGAAAAATATTTATCGGGTTTTAATGAAAATACTATAATTTATTATTGGAATCAATTAATAGGAAGAATAGGGGTTTCTTGCGCCACTTCGTTCTTCAAAGATTAGAGCATGCTCAAGCTCTGATCTACATTTCGAAAATGCAGTAGAATAAGAACACCCTATTCTTCATACTATAAAAGTAAAAATTGATTCCTTTATAAATATCGAAAGAAAAAAAGTGCTAACCAAAGCAACTACTGCTGGTGCTTGGATTCAAATTACCACGAAAAACCGCTTGATTCCTTCAGTACGATAATTTTTTATTAATTTTGAGGTACAAGTAAAAACAAAAACAATCACGACCAAAAAAGTAATATTATTGGTAAAATAAGGCTCTGTCTACAACATAACTGGGGTTTTGGACATGCAGGCTTCCGACAAACGTGCATACGGTGAGTCCAACAAAAAGGTCTGCATTTCGACCCTTGCAGAATAGGTCCTGGCCGGCCAACCGATTACCCCAAACATGCAATATATAGATATAATATTAGAATAAGGGACGACCCGCAATTACTAATACTCCCATTACAACATGACTATCCTTCAAGTGCCGTTTATAATGGCATATGATTGATACATAAGATGGTTAACTTAAAAGAACATTTTATTTCTAGATGCCTTTTTAGAATTGGTGAAAGTGTCTTAAACCTAAAATATAATTTTTAAGTGCAATTATTAAGATTTCTGTAATCTATAAGTATACTTCAATTTAAAGCGTTATTTATTTATTTTTAAATTAATTCTTAAAAGGTAAATTGCAGTGTCATAAATGTAAAACATGTAAGGTTACAAGCTGTTATCAACAAAAAACATAAGAATAAAGTCCTGAATGCTTGAAAATCTCTTGCTGGCATTTGAAGTGAGAGTTAAGGCAATGGGGGTAGAGTAAATTGCGAGGGTGGCTACCTCCATCTTGGGGGTCTTGCTTACGCTTCCTCTTCTTGCCGCGAGTGGCGTTGGCGCGGGATGACCAGTCGGGATATAGCTGCATGTGCAACTGCCTCTCGCGGCGTGCCATTTCATAGTACTTGGCCTGCTCCTCGCGGCCCAGCGCGTGCCACTAAACAGAACAGAGTCAGCAATGTGTCGCATCGGCAGGCACCAAGAAGCCGCGCGCAAGATCGCCACCATGTCATCGTTGGCCCGCCGCATCGCAGCCGACCCATTCTGCCGTCAGCACGCAAGTATGCACGTCGGTCGGTTAGAAGGGGTTAGATCGAATGCAATCAATGTTAGTCCCTAATTGATCCATGTGCGCTGACAAGCGCAGCGGGCCGACAGTACAACTTATGCCAACTTATATTTATTATAACTCCAATAGGATTACACCCAAAATATTATAAAGCTCTTTTTTACTAAAATAGCAAGAAGTATATTATTTAACATAAAATCCACTTTTGTAACAAAGCAAAATATTGTTTCTTATTATGACTACGAATGGATTGTGACAACGAATAAGTTTAACGACAGGTACTACTAATAAAGTTATGTAAAAATTCAACATTTCAAAACTACAATATTACTTAGATTGTATAGAATTTGCTTTTATTTTGAAATATTTTTTTCTTTTTGACATAATATGAGCTTTATAATACTTTAGTTAAGGTTGAATCGGTCTAAGCTGCCGATGCGCTGTAGGATGTTCAGCGCACATAGATCAGGATCGATATGGGCACTCTTATAGTAAGGGTGCGCGACTCTTTTGAATAACTACCTCCCGACTCGATCGGTGCTCGCTCTTTCTTTCGCTTCTTCTTCTTGGTGCCGTAACCGTAATTGTCCCTTGCGCTCCAGCCCGGGTACAGCTGCATGTGCAATTGGCGCTCGAGCCGTGCCTTCTCGTAATACTTGGCCTGCTCCTCGCGGCTCAATGAGTGCCACTATGCAACCATACTTTTAGCTTTTACTTATTACATTTTATACATACACACACATACTTATACAGTTCGTTAAACATTTTAAAAAGGTGAAAATATAATATTAAAACAAATACTGAAATTCTTTTAAAGTGTTCTATGTCAATAGTTTAATGTATAATATGATAATAACTGTATAATTTATAATACAGTGCGAACACAACTTAGGATATTCTCTAAATATCTTTCATGACTAGGTAATGTTTTTCTCGGAAGTTAAGGCATAATATATAATTTGTGGAAATATATTTAGAAATTTTATTAACCAACAACTGTCAATTAAAAAACAAATCCCGAGAATGGTAAAAACCAAAATATTTTGGTGATAATTTTGACATAAATCATAGGAATATTTTCGTAATAACCACAGTAAACACACGCCTAAAGGCAGTAGTTAATACGCGTTAGGCGGTTTGACGCACAAATTTTACTACTATCACCAATATTGAATTAGTCGGGCACAAATAATGTGCCTAAAAACCGGATGACAGCACTTCATGCATCCGTTCCAATCGCTGATTTGGAGGTAATGTATTTATCGTATGTTAATATCATAAGAGAAAAGATTTTGTCGGCAAAATATTTTGATTGTATGAAAGTTTGTTACTTGGCAATTTCGTGAATGACATTCACAAATGTCATGCATGAAATTGCCATAAAGGCAACAAACTTGAATGAAACAAGAAGAAAATTGTTTCTCAAATAATATTCGACAAGACTATTTTACGAGAAAACGAGCCAAATTTTAGCTAGAAACACAGTGTTTAATGCCAGACTGACATTTTTTTTCTTTAACTTAACAACATCTTGTCGCTGAGAAACCATCATGTTGGTTTTGTCCAGGTAAGAGTTTTGTCAGTAGAAAACAGGTCGTTTCTACGACATTTTGCCAGTTTAAACCACTCTAAAAAATGTATAAATTGCTATGATGTTGCTGCTTTAATTTTCAAGAACAATTACTGGCGTCTACTCGTCAGATGTCAAATTACAGTCGTTCAGTTTCTAAAAGCGCTCAAACAAGTATATGTAGAGTCAGGGGAAAAGAAAGATGATAGTCCATGAAAAATGAGCTCGAGGAAATACTAATTTTAGGTTAGAAGCCAAATAGTTTTTTGTTGGAATATCATTAAATTATTCATCATCACATTAAAATACATCCTTAGATAATATTAAAAAGACATCCTACATTAATAGAACAAAATAAAAAAACTTGATCATATCAGCAAAAACTTGGAACAGTCAACAAATACTAAAAAAAGATAGTCAAATGACTTTCATTCTTATTTCCCCTTATTAGTTCTGGTTAGTAGTTATTAAAATATTTTAGAAGCTCAGGATTAATTTTGCCATCCAAAAAAAATATATCAGATCAAAAATACCCAAAAGCAATGTTGTACATTTTATTAAAAATGTCTATATTGCTATCAAAAAACATTTTACAAACCCTAACTTTTTTTATATTTTATACCTAACACGCCTCTCTCTTTCTCTCTCTCTGGTAAGTGTTTTTTAAATTACTGACTTATCCCACTGCTGAAACTCGACACGTGGATCCTACTTCCAAGTCACATAAAACATTTTTTGCTTGTATGAGTGTAAGCTAATAAAATATAGATGTAAAGCTACATTTTGCATTGATTACTTTATTTCTAGCTGAACTGGACTGTCATTTTTCTTTCTTTTGACTCTTCATATAATAGGATTTTGACACGTGCTTTTTAAGTGTTAACGTGCTTTTACTAGCATATTGAGTAGTTTTTTTAAATATTAGTAATAAGTTCTGAATCACTCGGTATATTTTTTACTCCAAATACGACTAAATTAACTAACGACCTAATGTCAGATTTTTCTCTGTATGTAATACAAACTTTTTTTTTTAAATAGACATAGAACAGTTTAAAAGTTACTGTTTAAAAAATTTAATATTTTTGGAAATTTTATTATTTATATGATACTAATCTTGTATAATGGTAAAATTTAATACATGTGGTACCAAGTAGCTTATGGGTTTTTGGTGTTTTAATTTTAAAAATCCGCAGTCAATTTTGTTGGGGTTTATACAAAATCATTACAAAATTTTAAGTTTTTCTACTTCCTTTCTATAGATTTTAAATTAAAAGTAAACTTATCAGATGATTACAGAAATATTTATTTTTAATTCTGACCTGAATATGATTTATTTTTTTTATAAATTCAATGTAAACTAAATGAATAATATTGATTCACAACGAGCAAATACAAGTGTCATCAGTAATGATAACTCTAATAGTCTGGTACCCTAATTGCAAAAATATTTCGCTCTTTACCTAAGTACAAATTCAAAAAGTATGTTTAAGAAATTAAATATAATCTGATAAAAAAAGTAACAGAAAATTTTATTTAAACGGCGCATTCACCATTTGTCAAGATTATATTTTAAGGTAATGTGGAGAAAACAATAAAAAAAACTGAGTAAGTTATATTACCACATAAGATTTTAAGTATGTTACTTAGGCAATTTGATATCTATGAAAAATTGTAAGCCAAAGGACATATCTCCAATATATTCAAAAATAATCAACATTCATAGGAAACCAAAGTTCTTTGTTGGGTATTCCATACCCATTTTAATATTATTTAAAGCCTTTATAAGGTTCAATGATGACAAAATTTTGGTATCTGAATAATTTGTTACAAAATTATACTTAAAAAAAGTTGATCCAAACACCCATAAGTACCACTTAAAAAATAAAAAAAGATACACATCATTCATTCAATACAAGTTCCAAAATATATAAAAAATAAATATTTACCCGTCTCCCCAGTATTTGGTTTATTGCAGCGCTTTCCTTTAATGTACATTCGGCTACAACTTTGGCACGCATCTCCTTCATGTACAACATAAAGGCATTAAGGGGTTTCTTGATGTGAGGCTTTTTCTTTTCATTATCTTGATTGTTTTTGGCGTCCACGTTGTTTTTGTGATCTTGTGACCTGAAATAAAACGCCATCGTTAATATTGCATTTTTTTGCTATATCCCCTTTGCTAAAGCTAGCTCTAAGCCATAATTTCTTTAGCATCAATTCGCGCAATTGCAAATGATGTCCTTGTTCTCATTTATTATAATTTGAAATTATATGTAGTTGCAAAAAAAGCAATTGCCCTCTCTTTTGCCTGCAATAGACATTGAGGCAGCAAGAAGAGATTACGGATTATTAATTAATTTCTTATGTTATGTTCCCCCATTTAATAAATTTACTTTAAAATATCTCAGACACTTAATTGAATTCAGAACTAACCACTCAAATCCAATGATAGCCAAATCAATCATTTAACAATATACCATTTTTTTTAAATTATTTTTTCATATTTGCCTAAAAGTTTAAGTTTAATAATAGATTTTTTTGGTGAAAAATTTAAAAATTATTAAAGTTGTGGTGTTAATGTATTCCATAAATAGAATTATTATAGTCTTCGTTATGTTCCGGTTAGTCAGGAGCAAAGATCATGTCTGCCTTCTCTAACAGCTTTTAAGAAAGTGAGAGAAACTGACAATAACCTGAAATTTATAGGCTTCGTCTCGATACGCTGTAGAATAAAAATATTTATGGCTTAAACTATAGGTGTAGCAAATAGACTATAGCTTTTTTAACCGATCAATAAAGTATTTGCTAATTTCATTTTATTTCTATCCTCTTTTGAAAGTTTACCATCAGTAAAAACATACATACTGGCCATTTTTATACTATAGTTAAAATGTAAATATCTTTAAGGCCTGCTTTTATAGAATGGTTATAAATCAAAGATTTTAGACATATAGTTTTACGTTACAAGCAAAAGTTAAATAAATTAGAAGGCTAAAATTTAAAGATATTGTCTTCAGCATTCTTTAAATTTTTGTGAACCTACGAATAAATTCACTTAAAAAAGAAATTTAATCGTAAGCTGCGGGTTCCACACTTTAGGAATAAGGAAGCAGACAAAGTATTAAACACTCTCTTTATTAGATGTTGCCTTATTGGAAGCCTATAAACGTAGAACAAGATCCCTACAGCTTCTAGGTGGTTAAGAGGCTCTAAAGGCTCTTCTTTGGAAGAAATCAAGAATGCTAAGTGTTGTGGAAGAAGCCATTCCCCAGGCAAACAGATTATTTAAATATTTACAAAGCTGCTGTTCTACACTGAAGATGCAAATCCTTTCTACAGCGTCAGATCTAAGGTGGTTAACAAAAAATAATAATAAAAATATACTACAGATTTTTGGACACTGAGCTAAGAAACAAATGCAGAATTAAAGGCATAATTAACAAAGTTATTATAAGAATTGGTACAAAACTATTAAAATAAAGCTTCCTATCTCTTTCGGACATGAGCCAACAAAACAGATCATAAATATTCTGCATGTCAGACTATGCAGGTCATCGGGTTAATGATATGGCCGAAAAGTTAACCAATAAAAGATTTGGCAAAAATGCAACAGACCCAACACTCTTATGCTCTTCTGCAGGTTCGTAAATGCCATTAGTTGATCTTGTCTTTTATCCATTTAGCTTTGAACCAAGCAGGAAGCACACTAAGTGCCAATGGCAGATACCAAGTACAAAAAAGACAATGCCACTTATTACAAAACTGCTTCCAAGAATGTTCATGATTAAAATGAAAAAGTTATGGTTGACGGTTTATAAACGCTTTATTGTCAAAAAAAAAAAAGATAAAGACAGATAACATAAAAAAGAAAAAGAAGCAATACATATCTGTTTGTAATGTGAAGTATTTAATAGCCTGGTACCTAAAAAGCTCGGACAGGTCAACCCAGAGCGACAATAATAAATGGAAAAACCAGTGAGCCTTTAAAAATAAAAAAAAACAACTTGGATTCAGATTGGTATAAAAAGATGTATTATTTACAATAAACCTGTAAATATTCAAGTCAAAAAAATAAACCATGGTTATCTTTAAATACATCGAAGACAAATAATAAATAAGTATTAAGAAAAATGTAACCTACAAGATAAAAAACAATAAAGTTCAAACAAAAGAGCAAAAAAAACAGAGTCAAACAGTATGCAACACTCCTAACTACACTACCCAAAAATTCAAATCTTACCCGGGATTTGGCGATTCAATTGTTTCCCCTTGCATTTCATTTTTGATAAGCGCATCGAATCCAGTGGGAAACTTATAAGTAGCATAGGGCTTTTTTTCTAACAAATTGTTTAAAATTCGATTAGAAGAAGGACTATTAGACTTTGTTTCGAAAGGCGAGACAGAATTCGGACGTGCGGCAAGATTTATGTACGGATTAGGCTGCGGTTGTTGATTTATTAAGGAATTCATATACCACGCAGTCAAAAATTTGTTGTCCAACGAATTCATAAACGAATACAGATCTGGTGATTCCTTCTCTTTTATTGATTCGTTAACCTCTTTGTTAGACGGGCTGTATGTATTTCTGTTATACGAGTTTATAGTCTCCTCTCCTTTTAATAGATAATTTCGTAATTGTTCACTAGGGTTTAAATTTTTATTTAGGTTGGTATTTTTAGTTAGGTCTAGGCACTGATCCGGGTTATTTTTTAAGGAAAGATCTTCAGGAAAATCGTTTAGGACATTAACGCACTTATTTATATTTAAATCGTCCGCTGTCGTTTCATTGTTGTTGTCCATTAATTTTTCTGTAATTGCAGGCTCCGATCGTGAAAATGGAGCAACGATAGCGATAGGCATTTTTTTCACTGTTAAATTAAGCGGCTCGTCAGGGAAATCCATCGTTTAAATGAAAATTACCATAAGAAACAAAAAGAAAACAAAGAAAAATGCGCGCCAGTAAGCAGATCAACAAGTTTTTTATGTGCCAGTTTATCACGGAAAATCAATATGAATGGCTGAGCCCGTCCTTTGTTGGTTGGATTGAATGAAAACAGACAGAGAACACGTGGTGATTTTGCGAGCTTATTCCTTCGAAAGACACGGCACGAGCACGAGAATTGACCACGTTTTTCGCGAAAATAATTTATTGCCGATGATATATATCACAGAAATAATTACGCGGCGTCGGAGGACGGGCGGTCAGTAAGCGCGATTTAATAGCGGATGATGGAATTGCTGGAGTAAGGACAGTTCCGATAGTAGGTTGTTACTAGTTAGATAGAGAGGGCGAAATGCCCCGCCGTTTGTTATGTCGCTATTTGACGGATTGATTCTGCGATTTACCGCTTACTACTGGGTACAGCGCATCCAGGGAAATTGCAACAAGTTCTCCCCTCGTTAAATCTCGAGCGTTTAATTGTGTTTTCGTTTTGCACGGATTTAGGGACGTTTTTAAACGCGAGAAGTATTTTACGTAAAATTGTTTTTATTTAGTATGAAAAAATAAATACACGATATACTAAGTGTATTTTAACATAATGCGTTTACAAAAGTATAAAATATTTTAATTTAATTTTAAGGCCCAAACAACAAAAAATGTATTTATTTTGTCTATTTTGCAAAAACATTAGTAAATTTGCTTTTTGTGTTCAAAATTAGCTAATGCTTTTTATAAAAACAAAAATATTAATTAGAGTTGTATTTTTACAGGATTATGTAGGCAAAATTATAATATTTTTAAATATATAATAATCTATTTCTACCATTAAAATGGCATTGTTTCTTTAAATATAGCAAATTAGATTGCAGCTCTGAAGAGAAATATTTTTGTAATGAATTAAATTAAGGTAAAAAAAACTGAATAAAAATGAGCAAAGGTGCACTCGCGGTTTGACGAAGATAATAGTTTCCCGAACCGTGAGATCTGGCTTGATTTCTAATGCCAGCCACACATATTGAGGAAATTCTCGCAGGAAAAACTGCGCAGTCCCGGCTTTAAGGATTTCCGGAATGTGTATGTGTGGGTGTGTGTTTGTGTGAGAGAGAAAAAGTGAGAGAGAGAAAGAACGCCTTTGTTCTGCGGACTATGCAGGTTGTCGGCCCCGGCTTGGCCTGCACAATTTTTCCTCTGAGGATTTCCTCAATGTGTGGGGCTGGCATAAGACTTACAGACGAAATAATAGGAGATGCAACAGGGGATCCTTCGCCCTAAGAAAAAACCCTTGTTTACCAGACAGAGATTGCTCGGACTTAACTTTTTTTTAATTGATAGGGATATAATTATAATAATTCTTTTTTATTTATTATGTTGCCTATTTGACATTTGTCCTGTGATCGATCTATTTTAAAATGTAAACAAAAGTAAATATATATATATATATATATATATATATATATATATATATATATATATATATATATATATATATATATATATATTATTTTTTTTTTAATTTTATTCTCTGGAACCCGGACCTTATACTCGCATTCCCGAGAATAAAACAAAAAATACATGTTAAACTAAAAAAACCCTGAAACGAATAAAGTAGTATAGAAATTCATCCATTCTGTACTAGTCTTACATTTAATAACAATTATAATATTTTAAAAATGTATCAGCTTAAATACTAACAAACATTTTCAAAAACATAATAATATCCTGTTACCATACTTTGTAAAATTCAGCTGTTGTTGATGTTACCAACTTCTAAATAATGCATTTAGTTGTAAGTATACCTAAAATTGAGAAAGATTTGCTTTTTTATTGTAATTTTTTTCCAATATTGTAGACCTGAAGAAGAAAATAAATATTTTCGAAGCTAAACTAGAGTATTTACTTTAATTAGCCCTTTCCTGGACCGATACCCAAGAAATTTATTACCTTTTTATTTATATTTGTTGATATACTTATTATATTTATACTATATATATATATATATATATATATATATATATATATATATATATATATATATATATATATATATATATATATATATATATATATATATATATATATATATATATATATATATATATATATATATATATATACATATATTAAAAATTTTCTTAAACCATTTATTCTAAGTTTGATTGTTTCTTGGGTATGAGGTTTTCTTTATAATTCAAACAACAATATTTTTTTACGTTTCGTGCCTACATGGAGGGCTTTTCAAAAGATTTCTTTAATTTATTTCCATGATTTTAAAAATATTTTTTTGAAGAAACACATTTTGGACATTATCAATAATGCTAAAGGATGATTGTATGTATGTATGTAGATGTTTAAACCACCATACCCAATTCTTCAACGTTGCCCAAGTACAGAAATATGTAATAACTAGACTTCACGGCAACCTGGAGTCAACAATTATTTCGCCAAATAGTCTTTTTGTAATATTTTCCAGACAAACATTTAAAAAAAAATACAAAATTATCCATTAATATATCTTATAACACCTACAGTTTAACATAAAATAAAAAAAAGATAAATCCAAATCAAACACAACGACACAATATGTTTCCTTGCGATCATATACCTTCTCAACTACTAGCAGCGTCCAACTATGCTTAACTTTACCTATCCGACGAAAAGTGGCGTTTTAAAATAATTTTTAATAAAGCTGAACCTATAACTACCATAAATATGTAATAAACAATCTAATAAATCGTAAAACAAACATTCGCTTCTTTCCTGCAGCAGCAGTAGGACAAAATTAGCAGAAATTCTCTGAAAAGAGCTTCCCTGAACAACGACCCAATTTGGAATTCAATAAAAAATGCATGTTATTACGGACGAGTCCCTTTATCAAAGGGAATTATTGATTAGGAAAGAGCTGGGACGTTTCAGCGCTCGCGGGCATTTTCGGAATGAGATAACAATGGGAAAAAGCGAATGGAAATGAAAAGGATATACGGAAATGCGGGTCTTTGCTGAGAGATGGGGCCAGTTTTATTCATCGAAATTTTAAGAATTGATCATTTGGGCAAATAAGAAAGGCTTGCAACATTTTCCGATAAAGTTATTATACAGTGTGTTTTAAAGCTGTATCTTAACATGAGGACATTAGAGACGTTTTTATTTGTTAGTGTTGTACTGTTATACGGCCAGCTAAAACAGGAAAAATATATACAGGGTGTCCCAGAATATGTGGGCAATCTCTCGGAATCTAATAGAAAACCCAAAAATATTATGACAAGTTTCCATAATTTTTTTTCTGACGAGCCTTCCCTACAGAGATACAGGTACATAACGGACGACCCTGGAAATCGTTTTTTTTTAATAAGTTTTAAAATACTAGGCGTAATTAAATATTATTTTAATTGATGGTTACTAGATAACTCTTCTTAAAATAAACCCATTAAATCATATTTGGCTTATTTAGTTTGCCAGGGACGGACTAGCTCCGACACAATAATAGCAATTTTTTTAAAACCCGGTATGATAAAGGCTCAACAATAATATTTTTGGATAGCTTTAACCTTAAAATAAAAAAGGGAACTCTTGATTAACATCGATAAAATCAACTGTTTACAAGAAATAAAATACCATGTTTGGTATTTTTTTTACATTATTTAGGGTGTTTTCTAATTGTACGTCAATATTTAAGGAGGCAATTTTTTTGTCCATTTTAAGAAAAAAACTTCATATGAACGTATGTCCTAAACCTCTTAACTTTTAAGATACAAGGTGGTATTTTTTTTTTAAATAAATAATTTTTTATTAATATCTGTAATATTACTTTAGATATTTTAATGAAATTTGGCATACATGTATTATGTATCAGGAAGCATTTTTAGCCTACCACATTTTTTTTATTTCCACCAGTGGCGTTCGTACAGAATTTGACCTGCTTATTTTGGCAAATAAAAAAATGTGGTAAACTAAAAAATGCTTCTTGATACATAGTACATGTATGCCAAATTTCATTAAAATATCTAAAGTGGTATTACAGATATTAATAATAAATTATTTATTTTTAAAAATTTTACCACCTAGTATTTCAAAAGTTAAGACGTTTAGGACATATCGTTTATATGAAGTTTTCTTCTTAAAATGAACTCAAAAATTGCCTCCATAAATTTTGACGTACAATTAGAAAACACCCTGTATAATGAAAAAAATACCAAACATGATATTCTTTTCTCGTAAACAGTTGATTTTATCGATGTCAATCAACAATACTTTTTTTTAGTTTAAGATTAAAGCTATCCAAAAATAATATTGTTGAGTCTTTTTCGTACAGGGTGTTAAAAAATTGCTATTATTGTGTCAGAGTTAGCCCGTCCCTGGAAAAATAAATAAGCCAAATATGATTTAATGGGTTCATATTAAAAGAATATTAAATTATGCATAGTATTTTAAAAGTTATTTAAACAAAAACGATTTCCAGGGGCGTCCGTTATGTACCTGTATCTCCGTAGGGGAGGGTCATAGGAAAAAAGTTTATGGGAACTTGTCATAATATGTTTAGGTATCCTATTAGATTCCAAAAAATTGCCCACATATTCTGGGACACTCTGTATATGTATATAGCTTAAAGCCTTCGTGGCCTGTCAAAAAGATTTTAAAAAATTATAAAATTATCCATTAACATGCTTTATTACCGCATGATTTCTTATTAATAAATAATTTCAGTATAGGCAACTACATATACACAAAATATTGTTTTGATTTGGAACTTTGTACTTAACAAAATCTTGTCAGTCAAATATTCACACCTTCGAGCATACACCTACTAGAGGCGAACAAGCGTGCCAGAGAGAAAGAAGAATCACAGTATAACCTTTTTCTCTCGCTCCGATGTACTAATATGTTAACGGAAAGGGGTATATAATCCTCCCACTGACAATTAGCAGGTTAGAGCGAGAAAAAAAGGTATACCGTGATTCTTTTTCTTTTTCACACACTTGTAAGCACTGCCAAGCGGCAATGTTGCCTCTAATATGGTCGAAGATTAACGCTGAGATTTGTCCGTTTGGTTGCCTAAGCCCGAAATATATGCTTCTTAAAATTTAATAATAAAACAATGGTCGAAAACATATTTCTGTTGATTGGCCTGCAGGATAAATATCAGTTTCCGCTTTGTTTTGTAATAGACGAAACACATGTTTATGTTAGGGTTGCGGACGGCTAATAAAAGAATAGATTCATAGATAATATAATAGATTTTTTATTGTCATAGAAAACGATATACAATTTAGTGAGGACCCCTATTGATTATTTAGCTTTTCGTTTTGTACCTCTTGCGTCCATTTTTGGAAACACAACAATAAGAGAAATACGAAGGGTGGAATATGAAAAGGGACGCAGCCAAAATTGCTTCTTTAACTAACAGATGGGGCCATGTACTCTGTTTGAAAGCATTTAATTAAATTATAACTTGTAAAGAATTATATTTAAATACTAGTCCTTACAAACTTTAAAATTATCTGAGTGTTACTTACTTATTAAAAAGAACATACAAAAATAGAAGATGCATTTATATTATTAAATAAAGATAATTGTGTGGCTTCAATAATACTTAATTTTAGATGAAGTTTAAATCAATTAACTTACCATTATGAATCTGGTAGCCCTCAGAATATCTTAAATCTTTAAAATAAAAAACATTTTAATTTATATCATTATTTAAGTTTTACAAAATTCCTGAAGAGGTTTTTTTGGGTTTTTTCTTAATTTTTGTAGGCAGTCTGCAAGTTGTGACCCTGAGACCAGGACCGAACCGGTCCAATTTTGGCAAGTGCCCAACGAATTTAAGAAGATTAATTTGTTATAAAGTTGCCCTTACTCACGTCCCTTTGCTTGAAGCGATATCGCTCACTCTCTTTCTTTCTTGAAGTATTACAAATATAAAATTCCTCTGCCCCATGGTTTACAAAAAAAATTTCTGTGAAATACAGTCGGATAGATAAAACAAAACCAGATTGATTATTATCAGTTGCAAGTGGCATTTGAAATCAACTGCAAAATAATTGCATGCGAATCTACTTGAATCTATTCTTTGCATTTCTGCAAGTTCGCATCGAAATCAGCATGTGTTAATTTCAGGTAGAAATCAAACCTACTGGCGTTTTGATTCTGAAAGCGGGAGACCTGTTATTAAATATGCTAATTTATTATACACTTAGCTGTAGCCTACAGTGCAAGAGGTTGCATTTAACAAGGATAGAATTATATTTATTTTGCTTCAGCGGGGTGTCTCTTTAGAAAACGTAAGTTTTATAGTCCCGTTGTACTTATATATCACTTAAAAGCTATTTGTGCTGTTTAACATTATGCCATAAAAGTGTTTGTTTATACCTTGTCTGTTCAGTTACAGTCACAACAATCTTTAGTTGGTTTTTAATTAAGTCATTCATAAACAATAAATAATCTAACAGCGTTTTACAAATTAAGATAAATAATATTAAAACATGCTTTTACTTTTTTTTTAAATAAAATTAATACATAATATCTCATATCCAACATAATTTTTTGGTGAAATATTGACTTTTAAAACCAGGCCATTGTAATTTGACAAATGGCGAGGCGCGAGAAATATTTCTTGCAAATTAAAGCAACAACACTCCAATTTATACCGTTTAATAACTTTTATAATGATTAACAATAATTAAAACAGAAATAAAAACTTACTGTATTAATTTTACACTCTTTTTGAAGAAACAACCAAGAGACCAAATGGCTTGGAGCAGAGAGCAAGAAATCTATTAACATTTCAACAAACTTGTACGAGTTTCATTAATTTTATGTTCAACAGTAATTATACTGTATTCTCGTAAAAATAGAGTAAAATATTTTAAGTACTATTGCTGTTAATTTAACTTGAGTGAGACAACTCTTTAATGGATATTAATAAACAAATGGTTAAAATATTAATAAAATACTGACACAAAACTGATAGAAAAATATGATTTTAATTAAAATAGCAAAAAAAGCAAGAAAAGCAAAAAAAAAGAGTAATCGACCCTCAGTTCACCGTACAAAAAAGAGACCAATCGTAACCAGTATGACCTTTTAAATAGTAAATGTTGACTATGCGCAGATCATTTATTGTTAGGTTTTACATGATGACTGCGGCTAATTAAATAGAAAATGGATCTATCAAGTGCACAAATAGCCATCTTGAAAAGATGGTATGTCATCTAATGGATATATACGCGATAAATACCTTTTTGAAAACTTTAACTTAGCATACTAAGTACGATTGTTACATAACTACTAATTTTTTAACAAAAGCTAAAGTCGAGCTTGGTCCTAGGGCGACAGATCTACACGTACGCCGAAAATTTTCCGCCGTACTTTTTTTTAATTAAATTTAATTTGGTTAAGATAGAATATTCAGTATAAATTGTTTCAACATTACTATTTTTTGCACTTTCTAGGTCTCTTTTCTAGTTCTAACCAGAACTAACCGCAGTCATCCTGTAAAACCTATCAATAAATGATTAACATATAGTCAATATTCACTATTTAAAAGGATATACTGGGGACAATTATTGGTACTTTTGTTCTACGGTGGGATATAAGAATCTTTTATAAAAAACCAGGATACTAATCTTCAATAGACAGTAACAAATAGTTTTTAAATCACATCACTCCAAATCAACAAATAAAATATCATTCTAGAGAGATTTCATAGTATCGATGACGTTCTGGTATTGTCAAAAGTCAGAGTAGCTGTTTATTACACAACACAACTTTTCTTATTTGCGAGTTATAGAAAAGAATTGATATCACCGTTATTAATACTACTCAGCTCATTGAAAAAATAATCCAATGCATTTTAAAACTTCCAGCATTACTTGCTGTTGCAATTAAAAGAGATAAACAATAAATCAGTTATTTTGGTTTATATTCAGCTTTTAGCAAATTTAAGTAAGATTCCCTCGATCAACGATTTAAATCAACTGCTGTACCTTATGCTATCTAAGGTTATTCTTAAAAGCAATGCCTACAAGGCTAAACTATTCTTTGTTTTGTAAAAGTAAACAGCGTAGGGGATGAGAATTAGTAGATTTTTTTTACGACATTGAAGAGAAATATGTTTTTGTGACATTAAACTGTTCAAAATTTGAATTTGAAGGTTTGATGAAAGACATAACAGCTTTTATTTTTTAGATCAGACTTAAATACCGATTTAACAACTAAATATGTTACCATCAGAAAAGCTATAAATGGAATTGACCGTAGAATAAAGAAGTTCATCAATTTAAAGAAACAATAGAGTTGCAACCAGTATTAGGCCTTACGGTGGTGGAAGCTAGAAGGGTGACCATTTGCATCGATTATTTCCAAAGTAGTTTAAATTGACCTTCAAGGGTAGACTACGGCTTGCAAGAGGTTTATGTTAGCTGTCAAAAATCTATTTTTACTTGATAAATTGGCAAAAATTAAACAATAGGTAAGCAGGTGGTTTACCTAAAATCGAAAAACCATGGCAAATGATCCACCAGAAAATAATATTGGATGACCTATGATCTATAAAATATAATAACTATTTAAAAAGGAGAAAGAAAACGGGTGGCCCAAGCTTAAAGATAAAAGTGGAGTTAAGGAGCACATTATATCAATTTCAAGAGTCTAATCTTCTAATCAATACTGAACAAATCACAGTAATGTTAAAATACGTTTACATTAATATTTTCCATTTCTTTCTTAATAGTGCTAAATACGATTAACGGTCCCCTGTTTCCCAATCCCGAAAACCGCAATCCAATTTTTTTGATTGGAAGGAAATTAACTCACATCAGCCCGAGACGTTTTAATTCGCCATGGCTGGATTGGCCTGGCAATCCAAATCTGCCTGGGGGCCCAACGGTGAACGTCTTCCCCAGGGAACCGGAAATGGGGACCTGGAGCCCTCTTAATTGCCACCTTGCCGTAATCCGCCGGCAACTTCGACGGGGGCGGTCATGCGGGGAATGAGATCCAAGATTGGTTATCGGCGTCGCGGCCATTGGCCATTCGTTACCCCGGCAACCGCATCGCCGAGTATCCGAAGGGTTAAGCGACGTTACGGAGCATTTTCCGGTTTTGTTTGGTTTTCATTCGATCCTCGAGGATGTTATTTGTTCAACGGCGTCGCCGGTTGATTTTTCTCGTCCTCTGGTGGCCGGCGTTGCAAGAAAATTCGTTCGGAGCCGTAATTCGTTTTGTTGGAGAGCTCGTAATGAAGCCGTTTGATCCTTTGGAGATTAATTTGATGCGGTTGATTTCGATTACATTATATTACATTAAGACGCTAAGCAACATAATTTCTTGGGTATCTTTTTATACATTGTGTTTGAAATTGGTAATACATGTATTGTCGTATAAAAAAATGTATCGATTTTCCATAAATACTTGCTATGAATATAAAGTGAATATAAAAATAAAGTCGTAGTTTAAAATTTTTAGAAGCGATATCATAACAGATACGTGGTTCGCCGTTACAGCATCTTCAGACCTAAAAATAACTTAAAGCATAATGCTTCTAAAATTTAAGGCGGCTTTAATTTCTATCTTTGCTTTCAATGCCCGCATTGAAAAACCGCTTCTCGTGGGATTAGCGAAGTTAAGCGACGCTGGGCACGGTCAGTAACTGGATGGGTGACCGCCAGTGAACATCGTGTGTCGTAGGGTGTGGTTTCCGTTTGGATAACATTACACAGACGTAATGGAGGAAGTTCAGAGACAGTAGGTATTTGTACAACGTCTGTGATGGCACTACCTGTACCTAATTCTTAGGCTTTATACAAGCCTTTGGGGGCTGTTATAAAGATTTAAAAAATGTAGAGACAGAAAAATGGTTAAAAGAAAAAAATATTTTATTGGTAACCTAACCATGTTTGCGACGTGCTTTTAAACTTAAAAGTTTTTAAGATATTTTGAAAAAAATATATATTTTTAAAGCAGTATCACTTTTATTTATAAAAATGTTACTTTTTTTGGGGAAATCTAGTTTTAAGGTCAGTTTGAAAAGAAAACTTTGTTAAACCATTATTTACTTCTTTTTTTTTTTTTTCAATGAGGCGATCAGCCAAAACAAAAAACAGTTGACAAATTTGTTATTACCAGTTTTGGTTAATTAATTGTAAGAAACTGCCGATGAAGCATTATTTGATCGTATTAAAAATATACAGCGACGTAAAACAATGTAATTAAAAGATAACCAGACGTTATGTTGTCAGTAAAACAATTTATTATTATTTTCACAAACAGGTATATTTTACTTTTTAGAACATTTCAAATTTGAAACGCCTCATTGTAACGAAACAGTTTTAAAATCAAAAGAACTAGCCTCGTTAAATTTACAATCAAGTACCTATTGTTTAAATTAATTGTTTAAATCGATTTGCTGGCCACACAAATAAACAAACGGTTGTTTCTTGCTTACGATTTACAATTGTTTAAATCAATTTACAATGTTCATTTAGTTTTATAATAAAGCTTGCCTATTTCTCAAATGTATCCTTCATTCTAACTTCCGATACCTTTGGTGTACCAAATTTGTATTGATAACAGCATAATTACGTTTTACTTTTACTAAATAATCTGTCGTACAGTTATTGACTAAAATAAGTTCCCAGATAAAAAAATATATATTAACAAAAAAAAAACAATTTTAAAGATCTCACATGCATTTTTAAGCCTTTAACAAAAATTTTCATCATCAAAAATCAAACTTCTAACTACTTTAAAATAAAATAAATACTGATGTTCTATAATTCCTTATAAAACTTATTTTTGCCACTCACTGTACTCCTAGAAAAACCTCGCTAACCTACCTGTAAAAGCCACCATACCTATTATTGATATCAGGTAGCTCCTGTTTGGGTCCAGGTGTAACTATGGCGGGGTGCGAACCCAGATGTGGCGGGTGCGGACTTAATCCAGGATGAGGTTGGATCAGCCCGGTCGGCGAGAACCTGTAAAAGTCCGATGACAACCCGCTGCTTGAGATCGGTAACCCTCCTGGGTAGGGGCTTCTGAACCCGGCTCCGGGAGATAGTGGGTACATACTTGGGGTGTGCCTAAAGAAAAAAATGAAATTAAAAAGAAGGAAACGATGGAAATTACAGTGCCAGTGGGGCCTCAAAGCGAGAGGGAGAGCAACAAGTGCCTCTTTCTTTATGTGTTTTTAAAGTATTTAAATAAGTGCGCTAACCTTTTTGTGCTAAACCAGAAAAAGGGTTCAACCCTCGGATTTTGCTGTAACTTCTTATTTAACTACAGTAAGTATATAACTTTTACATTATTTCTCCATTAATTTCCTCTTTATTCCATG
This sequence comes from Listronotus oregonensis, assembly GCA_019359885.1. Lineage (NCBI taxonomy): Eukaryota > Metazoa > Arthropoda > Insecta > Coleoptera > Curculionidae > Listronotus > Listronotus oregonensis. The sequence goes on along the minus strand of JAHBCN010000099.1, from coordinate 137,815 downwards.
TTTTTTTGCTATCATTATAGAATATTCATAAACGCACTTTTATCAAATGTTTCTGGTTGGGCGCGAAACCACTTAAGGACAAACTTGGCAACAGCATCATCGTCATGAAATTTCAAATCGCCTCTTTGAGTAGTCTAAAGAGATGAAAATCACATAGTGACAAATTCAGGCTGTAAAGTGGATATGAAAGAACCTCCCAATGTGCTATTTTGAGGATATTTGTAGTCGATTGGACAGTATGGGATGGATGTTATCTTGCATCAGAAATACACTCAAGATAAACATAACACAAATTGAGTTTACAAAAGATGCTAAAAAAAGTGATTCTATAATTCTAAACAAAATAATTACGGATCCACTAGAAGGTGTCCTGTTCTTGTCTATAATTTCCTCTTTTAAAACGCGTTTGCCTCTGAAAGTCAATAACATTTGAACTATTCGAATAGTTCGAATAATTCGAATCATTCGAATAGTTCGAACTATTCGAATAGTTTGATCTATTCAAATATATTGAACTATTTGAATGATTCGAATCTTTTAAATAATGGGAATACCCGAATTGAACACTTTTTTTATGATTATTCAGAAATAGAAATTGATTTTGGCGGCCATTTTGAAAGTTTTCTGATAATTTAAAATTCCCAGTGTATTTGAATGCAACTCATTAATATTGAATCCACAATATTGGAAAGTTGTTGTGGTGGTAACTTACAACATACTGAAAAATATTAAATTAGTTTTGCCAACATTTTTTTCTTTAATTATTAACCTTTAAGATTAGTCTTAAAAGCATTTAAAAAATACTAAATTTAAATTGTTCGAACTATTCGAATAGCTCGAATTATTCGAATAGTTCGAATCGATCGAATAGTTCGAACTATTCGAATAGCTATTTGATTCGATTCGATTCGACAACTATTCGCACACTCCTAAAATAAATATTTTACCATAAGGGTCGAACCATATTATTTAACTTTATGATTTTATTATAAAAGCAAGTAGTTTTCTTATTTTTTAGCTTAACATCCAAAAAATCAATTAAACTTTTCTAATCATTATTCCAGAGCGGTTAAACTGACCAACGTTCATACCATTTAACTTTCAATAACACTAAAATCTTGAAATTTTATTGTCTTTATTTGTTAATTGTTACACAACGTTTCGGTTAGTGTATCTCCCACCGTTATCAAGTGATAATTGAAACCATTACATTGTCTAACACTAACACTTTCAAGGAAACACTAGGAAACATTTATTTTGTTGGATATTATGTAATGAAACAAAAAGTGTGTTGGCGCTGTTGGGAGGAGGTCTGATGTACATGATAGGTGGGAAAAAAATATTGACAAAAACTAGTTATGTCCACAATCACCTTACACCTTACGATTTACAGTAGTTTTGAAACGATTTTTATGACTTTTTTGGTAATAACCTTTGATCCACTCTAAACAAGGTATAATCCCTGGAATGTGCTAAAAATGGCACCTGTAAAGAGTCTGAGTTCATATACAAAAGAGAAAAATGACTCTTTAAATGGTGTTTATATTGCCTAATTCACCGAAACACCGATAGGTTTAAAATATACAGATAGACAAAAAAGGTAAACAGACAACAGCTAATAAGTGATCAGGTATTTAGCCAAATCGGACGATCAATAATGGAATTAAGTATAATACCGTGGAACTAGGAACTTTACTGCAATTGTTGTTTTCCCGAAAGCATACTCCTTCCTAGAAAAACGCACCTTTAAGCCTTCTGTTTACCTAATTTAACAGTAACTACCTTAAAGAATCTAATTAAATCAATTTACCGTCACTGACAACTTTTTAAGTATCTTCAACCCTTAAATGATTTACCTATTATCAATAAATCATCATCATTTTACAATTCAAGTACCTCGAAGCCAATTAATCAATACAATGACGCCAAATTTATTCTTTTAATTGAGAATATCGCACCCCTCACAGAAGAACAGGGATGTTAACAGTGTATTAAAGAGTTGTTAATGTGATATGTTCGAACAAGATACAATAGGTCCCCTCCTAAAAGGCAACAGTTTGGAAAATTATCCGTAAGATAGTGGGTGTGGGTGACCAGCTTTAATTTCATTTGTCTAATTATTTATTTATATACTGGATGTGTCAATTTATTTAAAAGTGCAAAAACTAAGATAATATTAAAAGCAAATTTAATTTTTAAAAAATTTAAAAAATGAAAGTATAAAATCTGCAAAAAACATAACAACCAAATTATAATGGCTTGATACTTTTTTAAATGGCATATGAATGAAGCTCTTAATAAATTTAAAATATTTGGAAAATTTGTTTCTATTTCCCATAACTCTACTTACAACTTCTTGATTCAAGTTCGATGTAGAGTACTGTGCATATACACAGGTCCATGTATCTCTTAAGTAAAGTAAAAGGTAGTTTATTCACATGATTTAATTTGTGGGTTTGGAGAAGAAAAAAAGATCCCCAAAGGTAACAGGTTCCACAGTCTTTAGACTGTTCTAGGGATAAAGGGACAAATAATGTGGGTAGTTGGGGGCTTCTCCAGATGGACCGTTAAGGAATGCATAAAACAAATGAGTTCTTTGAATTGAATCAAGACGGGGAATACCGATTAGGACGGGAGAAATACTTTCTTTAAAAGAATCCGAGCTTTTAAGAAGCTGATGTGGCTATAGCTTTAAAATATGTGAAATATTGTTACGATGTTATGGTAAATTTAAATTGTTATATGGTAGAACCCTTAGATCAGAGAAGATTTTAGTTAGACCTAATAAGAAAAAAGCTGGGGAATGCTGCTGGAATGGTGGTTAGTAAGTTCAAAATCAGAAAATGTAAACTATACGTGTAAAGTTGTTAATAAAGTGTTGTAAAGTGTTACAATAGCTATTTGTGTATTAAGAGCGCAAAGTAATACATTGTCGCTCTGAGCGATGGCTATCTCGCGTGAGCGACAATGTCACTTTGCGCTCGAATTACACACAAGATTTTTCTACAACCGCAGATTTTATAAAATAATTGGTAAAAATTAATGATTATTGATATAACCTCAAATTTGACAGTTCACATTTTAAAACGTGCAAGCATCATTTTGCGCTACAGATGTGTGTTATTGTAAAAATGTTTTTTCAGTAGTAGGTATTTACTGCAAAAGAAAACAATACAAAAACTATTTAGTACCCTTTTAATTAGTTATTTACATATTATTGTATTACGTTATGATTTAAATTTCTGTGTAACAATATCTAAATGTTTTTGGAATTCTTCTAATACTTCTTCCTTTATTAGGGGTGAAAAACCAGGCGAATTACTACTCGGTATTAAATGTCTGTGTTTGATAACATATATGTAATATTTTGAAATGATTTTATTCATTCTTTTTTTGGGAATATTGTAATATTTGTTCGAAATTTGTAGTAGACTCTTCTGAATGCTGTGAACAAACCATTTTTCAAAAGATGTTGGTCGCAGTTCTATTAGCGCAGTTAAGTATATTAAACTGAATCATTTGGACATGGCTCAATTCTTTACAATTACATATTTTATACTTTTAAAACTGTCCATTATCAGATAATTATTACAATCAATTTATTAAACACGAATAGCTGTTTAAAAACTTTTTGATACGTCAAATAATCATTTGTTTATTTTTCTTGACAACAGCGCAAGCATGGCCTCCTATTATATCTAAACATAATTCTCGCCTGTGTTATGTGAAAGCTATAAATATAATCAGTTTGAATCAGAAAAAATAGATTTCTACCACCTTTAGTAGTACAAAATTAATAAAAAATAAAGAAGGATATCGACAAACCAATTTTTAAACTGTTTTTCGTAACTAAAGTTGGTAGTTTTGTATTTTATTTAAAGCGATAATTTGGACATCAATGTAATTTATAGATAATGCGAATTGTTTACTAAATATACATTTCTACTATCTTTAGTATAATGAAAAGTTTAGAAAATTAGAGTTTGTAATCATAATAACTATTTTTTAATTACTTTCTATAACTAAAGTTTGTAATTTGCTTTATTTATCACTTGATTTGTCGTAATATACATAGTTATATGACGTAAAATATAAAATTCAATTATTTATAAAAAGTACATTTCTACCACTTTTAGTGGAAGAAAACTCCGTCAGAACGATGTAGGGACTTTCCGAACATAAACTTTTATTATTCTGTATAACTAAAGTTGGTAATTTGCATTTTACCACTATTAAACATTTAACGGAACATGCAAAGGTGAAGTAGTTAATAAAAACAGATTTAATAAAACCGTGGCTACTATACCAATTTATTTTATTGTAATAATTATTGTAATATGTATATACATTTAGATCTTTATATAATTATTACCTAAATCTATATAAGATCTAGTCATTTTTCTTATTATTTACAATATTAAAGGTAAAGGTGCAATTCTCACAATTTTTAATGACAATTTCAGATGAAGTTTCTACCGTTCAACGCCTACTGTGGTGTCAAATTTGACGTTTTTCTATTACGGTTTCCTTGATAACTCAGCGAGCGACAAAGTAAAAAAAACGCTTGCTCCTCGGAAAAGTGCAACTTTGTGTTTTGTTTTTGAAGCGCAAACATGGTACTTTTCGCGCGGTTGTAGAAAAAGTATTTTAATTCTAGAGTTCACGCACGAAAAGATATAGAACTGTAATAATATTTATTTTTGTTTTAAAAAGCAATGAGTGAAATGACTATTAAAAATATTTATTAGGGTTTCTGAGAAAAAACTCAAAAGAAAATAGTATTTTTTGTAAGTACCTACAATATAGTTTATTTTATGTTAATAAAATTATTGTAAAATAAAAATAAATATATGCAACTTACCATGAGGCCACCTGTGCTGACATTTCTGGACTAAGCATGGGGTAGGGGTACTGGCCGGCTGAGAAAGGATACATAGGGGGTCGAGTGAGTCCTGAAAAAATAATTTTATTTTAAGCCTATAAAAACAAGGGATAATTTAAATAATAGAAAGCAAACCCAATGAACTACTTACTCCACATGCAAGTTTATTAAAATTCTGACAAACAATACCTATCTAAAATTATCACAACATACCCAACATCCAAATTGTGTAATTTCTGTAACCTTTTGGAAAATATTAAAGATACTATAGGATTTTGACATTTTTTTTAAGTGCTTTTAATAGAAATTTAGGTATTCCCTTCAATTTTAAAAGATAGTACATTTTTTCTGAAAAATATTTTTTTTTCATTTCCGAAAAATATTTATTCTGGGAAAAACATTTCTTTCAAAATTATAATTTTTTTGATGATTCCCATTTAACTGTCTCCCTTCCCCAAAAAAAGCTCAGGTTTTCCCATAATAATAACATACCACACTCCGAATAAATCAATTATAGAGAGGACATTTTCAAAAATTTATATCAAGTTTGTAGGTAAGCCAGAAAAAAAAGTTATGAAAATAAAACTTACTGTGAACTGAGGAACATTTTTAAAATTAAACTTAGTTTTGTTCATTTTGTATATCAAAATTTGTCATATAGTAGTTACTAAAAATACTGACCTTTATGTAGCTGTTTTACTCTAGTGCAAAAACAATACATCGCTAATAGGTAAGGATCCTTATTAAGTAAAGATATAACAAAATTTCTTGTACGTTTATCCATGTTTTATCGAGTTAACGTAACACTAGAAGGGAAAATCTACTACTTTCCGGTTGTGTGTGTACTTTTAAAATTTACAAAACACCCAATAAAGTAAAAACTTCCAAGTTTTATTTATTGTTGTTTTGAGTAATTTTGAATATAATGTTATTGTATAATTTTACAAAAGGCGGTTAAAATCATTTCATATCAGTAATAAATGTTTTAACGGCAATTTGCACATTAACACTAAATTTTATTTGCCGAAAATACAAAACCCAATTTAATAAAAAACGTTCGAGCTATAAAAGAAGCATAAAAAACATTTCTTATCAGTTAATATAAGTTGTGTAGTTGACAAATTTAAAATATTGCTAACTGTGTTTATTTCAGAGACGTTAGCGAGATTTATAGATGACAAGTACCCTATATTTAAAAAAATCAATTAATTATTTGTTTTGTTATTTGTCATCATCTTTGGCCAAGCGGGATCCAACATAGAAGTTCGGTTTGGCGTTCAAGGCTTACTAGACCTAAGAAATCTGATGAATATTTAATTACTGCTTATGCAGTGACGATGACGACATGAAAATCTGTGGGCCATTTTCTGAAATTAAGTTTTGTGAGTTAGGTCAGTATTCAATCGAGGTGATGATATATTTAAAGACCTTATTAGACGAGGCCTATAAACTATCTAAGGCATCGATCCTCCAAGTTATTTAAATCGACTTGGCTTATACCATAACCTTTAGCTTGAACTCTCTGGCATAGTTTTTAAGATTAGATACCTTATGACAAACTGGTACTTAATTTTATTTTCTTTACCGTAACAGGGCAACAAAAAACAGGCTAATTAGATCAATCAACAAGTATTTCGAATCCTTATAGTCCAAGAGCAACTACTTACAGAACCAGGTCTTCAGAATATTTGAACACACAATTCAAATTTTTTTTTCTAAAGATTTCTATATATAACAATAGAAATATTGTACGAATATAAACAAGGTGATCCAGAACTAACCACTAAAATTTAAAGAGAATACTCTGTACAAACCCAAAATCATTACTATAATAAAAAAGAACAAAGTTGCCAAAATCGTAATTAAAAAATATTTTTTGCGGGCCTCAAAAAACTTGCCGCGGTATTTTGACAAATGTCGAGGCGCCAGAAATTATTCCTGCAACTTAACGCATCAGCATAGCAGCAAAAAATAATATTTTATTAATTTATTGGTTTAATAAAAACCTACATTTCGTCAGTTATTCTAACAGCGCATTATTTCTGCTACACGAATCTAAATGTTGACATCACTAAACCTATTGTTTCTTGTCGCAAAATGTTACAGTACTGTTAAGGTGATTTTTTAACCCCTTAATAGTGTTTACTTTAGTGCGCTGTTACATTATATTAAAAAGAGCTCTCAAATAAAATTCCCTAAGTTGGCATAAACATGCACTTAAAATATTGTCCAATATAATGACTTTAAGACACTATTATGCTCGCTGTTGCGAAAACTGTCTGCAAATACTCATCCCTTACTTATAATCGGCCAAATTTTACAAAATATAGTTGGCCTTACTTTCAAGAATATTCTTAACTGGCGTAAACACATAATACCCAAGGCCAGAGAACCGTAGGCAAAAACTCAGATTTCTTTTTCAACCAGAAAATCTGTTTCACCTTCTAAGTCTTGGTCAATTAATGGCACTATTCTTTTAACAAAGCTTCCTGTAGAGTACCTGTTTCTTTACTATGGGTATTTTTACAGCTCCTGATCTTAAGATTAGCTAATATAATTCCTTTCCTGGTGGTTCCCAATAGAGCAAACCAAAGTTTCTCTCTCACGAATCCCTTTACAGTCCAAAAGCCTCACTTAGCATCCTCCTTCATCCCTTAGAGTATCTAGACTGAGAAACCTGCTGGGGTCTTTCCTATCTCTTCAAATCTTTAAGTGCCTCTCCATAGACATATCGATTATCTCCGACTGCAATAAAAATCCTCCAAAGTGATCCTTTATGGCCATGCCAACAGAGGTGAGAATAGTTCAGGTCCGCACTTTACCCTATGTGTTTAGATATAACCTGGGGCAAATCACGAATACTATATTATTCCAGTCAGGTAGAAATACGACCCTGTACGGTCGAGTGCGATAATTAGGTCAACCTACCCTAATAGTACCATAAAATGCTAATTTCGAGACTTTTAGTCATTTTCTTATATCTTGAAAAATACTATGCATTACAAAACAGCTCCGTATAAATAAAAAATAATTTTAAAAAAATTGCCAGTCGACGTGACAATATTTGAACAAACACAAAAGATATTTTTTGACGGAACGTTGCTCCTTTACTATAAATCAAATCCGTTTTCTTTTAAAAATACACAAAAAAAAATATAAAACACAACAAGCGGCAAATTGGGCCAGGAGCGCCTCTATAAGCAGGTATTGAAGTGGCGGCCATTATCCTAATTATCCTGGTCGTTTGCATATCGCGCGCTTTTCAAAGGAAGATGAGGTGTTTTCGTAATTCGCGAGGCCCGGTCTCGTTTGCCTTTGAGCTCGCGAATCTAATTTTCTTTTCATCCTTGTCGCCACTGTTTCTTTAGTTTTACGTGTTGTTGATTTTTCTTTATGAAGTGCTGCATAATTTTTAGTTGATTGAGTTATTTATTCAACTTATAGCAGTTTTAATATTATGAAATAGGTGACGACTGCCAGTACCATCGACTCTGACCTTATTTTTCAAGATTCTGTCCCAAACTTAAAAGGGTCGAACCTCTGACTGGTGTAGAAAGGGCATTTTGAACAATAATATTCTACTCATAACATTAAGTTACGTAGAATATTGTGTTTATTAATTAAACAGTTCTAATATACTAACTTGTCAGTCCACGAAGGTTTAAATTTAAGTGTATTAAAGTACTAAAGTAAGGTACAAAATTTATTAACACGGATTTAAAAATATGAAGGTTTGTAAAAAAAGGAAAGACATATTTAGACAGCAGGGTTCCACAGTCTAGATATTCTTGGAATCCATAAGATCGGCACTTTGTGTTGCTCTATTAGTAGCTGCTAAGGAAGTAATTATATTTGCCAATTCCTCTAATTCTTCGGAGGGAAATAAGTAAATGCAACAAAAAGGGAAAAAGTATTTTCTGTTGTGGTTTTGCATGTAATGTGTGATAATTAAGTTCATTATCAAAAGTAATGCCCACAAGGTTAAATGACTCTTTGTTCTATAGAACTTGGCGGATTGATTTTGAGGCAATAAACTGGACAATGGACAATATTTTTGCCTAAATCCAATATTAGCTGAAGGTTCTGTGAAAAAGATATCTTTATTGCCCTTCGCTTATTTTGAAATCAGCCCTAGGCACTCGCTTGGAAAACGAGTCTTCAGGGTAGGTAAAGAAGAAGAAAACCTATAAATGGTAGTAAAGAAAGAGGATCATTGATTCAAAAACGAAATAGAGCTGGGGCCTGGAGTACCTAGCATTAATTTCGTAAATGCTACAAGAGTGAAGGAAGTTTACTCACAATCAGTAGTGCATCATACCAGACCTGATCAAAAGCCTTAAAGATAGGAGCAACAATCGCCATGGAACTCAAAGAACTTGTTCCAGTTATGTAAAATAAATGAAACAAGGTTTGCTGTAAATCTTTTGCGAAGGAATCCGCACTGTAAGATTTTTCCAAGAGAACAAAAGATGAGCTTTATCTACTTCACCTTTTATATGATTTCGGGTATTTTATAAGAAACTAAATTAACTGTTTAAAAGGAATAATTAACAGAGAGATCAAGATTGGAATTGTCAGCAAACTGTTAAGCAAAGAGTTCGGCTTTTTCTTTAAAAAAGGTATAACTTCGTCTTCAAAGATAAAGAATTAAAAATAATTAGTACAAAAATATCTAGATATAAAAAAGAATCTCGTTCGGCTTTTTTGTCAAATAAGTATATCGAGTGAGTCGTTTACATTTTCTTTAAATAGTAATCAAATGAAATAATCGATGAAGCAATCATTAAGATTCCCTAAACACAATTTGCACTGTTAAAAACTTCAGATTAAAAATATTTTTTAATAAGGCGACTAAATGGATTAGCACCTTAGGATGCACAATCAAGTTTTTGCTTAATTTTAGCCTATAACATGGTATTGAATGTGCAATTGACCACGGGTAAATCACCAAATTTAAAATAATTTACTACCGCACTTAATTTGCCAAAACAATTGTGGGTTTTTAAAATTTACCTACAACAATATTAAAAACGATTTAAAATAAACGTTAAGAGGGTTGCAACGTTATAATCAGTGACAATAAATATTTAAAAAACCTAATATTTTCTTGGTTCGATAAAGCGAACGGCATTTTTTATCACATCAAACATGCATACAAAACTGCAAATATTATGACATGTATCGGAGAAAAGTATATGGTATTTAGAAAAATGTGGGCAGAACCATGTATATGTAGACGTTGAAAAACACTGTAATTTCGAAGTAAAATACTGGGAGGGAAATGGTTAAAATTTTTATAACTTGCCGGTATTAAAAAGTGGAAGGTAAATACCTATTAGGCGGGTAAGTAATATGACTGAACGAAGAAAATTGCAATAAAATAAAGCAAATAATGTGGGCTATTAACACGTTCCTAACATCGTCCGTTATTAAGGAAAAAATAGGTGATTTTTTATGCATAATGGCTAGTAACTGTTGATTATTTTAATAAATATGCGCTATTAAAGCCTAATCTAAGCACACAATATTTTTAAAGTTACATAGCCACAAAAAAGGGTGATTCCAATCTTATCTTTAAACATTTCGGAATATAAAATACGACATAAAAATCGACATTTTCTTATGGTTTACCTTATTTATTGGTTCAATTTTCAAAGCGTCTTATTTTTTTCGATGCGTGAATTTGTGATCAAAATTTGCAAGTAGTGAGCAGTTGTTATAACAGGCCAAGGTAAGTAAGTGTGTTATTTTTATTATATTACAAAGGTTTTTTTTCTAACTTTTACCCAATCAGTAATTAGGGTGTGTACCAAAAATCTTGTCCAGCTTAATGTCTGCCAATTCTCTTTTTTCACATACATATAAAAGAAAATCATTAGGCTTGAAATAGAAATTTTAAGTGACTTCAAAAAAGGGTTACCAAATCGATATATATATATATATATATATATATATATATATATATATATATATATATATATATATATATATATATATATATATATATATATATATATATATATATATATATATATATATATATATATATATATATATATATATTTGGGGTTTAAGTTTTTTTTGTTTTTGGTTGAAAAAATTTTGTTTGTTTACCCCGCCCTTATTTTTTTTTTTATTTTATTTTGGCTTTAAATTTATTTAAAATTTTTTTTTTTTTTTTTTGAATTAAAATGTAAATTTTTTAAAAACAAAAAAAATTTTTATTTTTTGGTTTTTGCTGCTCTATATTTTGCGAACAACGTTATGTATACAGGGTGAATCAAAAAGCCCATACAAGGTCAAAGTTAATTTTTTTAAATGACTCCCTATATTTTTTGTTAAATTTTTGTTTTCTACATAAAATTTTAGATATTTTTTATCTGGCATATCATATTCCTATATTTAATTGTTTACATGATATTCTCATTTAAATAAAAATTTAAAATGAAAAAATCCGCTCACCTCTTAATGTGGTTTTACGTTTCTATGATTTTAGCGGTTTTTGTGAAGTGATAAAACAGCCATAATAATAATTGATAAGTAATAAGATGCCACATGACGAGTAAAAATAGGTAAAAATCTTAAACAAGAAAAAACGATTAAAACAATTTTTTACAGATTAATAAAACTGTCATTTTGAAATTTTTATTAATCTCTATAACATATATGGTTATTATGCAACTCTTAAAAAACCGCTTAAACCATAGAAACGTAAAACAACATTAAAAGATAAGCGGATTTTTCCCTTCTAAATTAGTATTTAAACGCGAATATCTCGTAAACACTTGAATATAGGGATATGATATGCTGAATAAAAAATATCTAGAATTTTATGCAGAAAACAAAAATGTTTTAAAAAATATAGCCAGTCATTTAAAAAAATTGAACTCTGTTCTTGTACGGATTTTTTGATACATCCTATATACAAAACAAAGAAAATTAAAAGTATATAGGAAACAAATTAGGAACTTACAACTTTCGTCGGTTCTAGCATTTTGTTTCGTATCTACTTCCGATTTCCCTTGTTTTTGTATCTATAAAAAATATTTTATAGTAAGTTTTTTTTTACTTTTTTGTTAATTACCTACTTATGTGGTTTTAAAACTGGATTTTAATGTGATACATTTGACGTGTAAAAAACCGTTCGTCGAACCTTCGTATTTGATACATAGTACGTTACTTTCAAAATCAAATCTATCGTAATTTTATAAATTTTATATTTCAAAAATTAAATTGCTATCATAAAAACTAGCAAATTGTAATCTTCCTTTTTAACTTTACGACACAAGTTTTAAAATGAGCATCGCACGGTACTTACGCGCTAATTCGTCGCATAATCCGAAACTGATTAAAAAGACATCATCGCCCCGATTTTCCTTTTTTATTGTGCGATTCTGCACGGCATATTAGCGAACCATTAATAAAATTGCCGGTATATTAATAACTGCGCCCCCGGTTATTTTGTCATTGTGAGCACGTCAATATCTGCGTTGCTCAGATCAACAAGTTCTCATTGTGAAGCAACGCACCGTAAAGATGCTTTTGTGTAAGCGCCCCATCGCCGAATTTGTATACAACCCCGGAAAACTGATATCAATCGGTAGATATTATGGACCCTCGCTCGGGCTTTTGTGCTCTGTTTCGATTCGATGTCCATCCAATAGGACTTAAAATCAACTTGTAAAAAGGTTTGCGTCATCAATTTGATAATGAATTAATGTACATTGCGTTTCGATTACTTTTAAGTAAAGGGGACGATAGATAATAATAGAAGAACATGGAAGTTCCACAGCTTTAAGGGGCCAGGAGCCAATGACAGATTCGTAAACGTCAGCTGCGGTTCCGTTGATTTACAACTAACTGGTAATTTTATTCTTTTTCATAAATATGAGGCGATAATAAAGTAATAATTTTTAAAAGTATATTAGCATCTAATTCGCAAACGGTGAAACCGAAAAATCTAAAGTTTTTACCATAGACGTAGATTAACATGGTTGTTTTAAACTTCTATAGATTTTCCCAAAATAATTAGGGAAGCCAATATTTGATCCCATTAAAAATTACATGGAACTTCCTTTTTTCCCGCCCGACATGCACCACCCGGTATATTTAATAATTTCCACCCAACTATTATAACATGGTTCATTATACTTCAGCTGTTCGTCAAACATAAAAATTCTTTCAATGATTTTTTCAACTAAAAATTTACCAGATAGCTTATATGCAACTATGGATAAATATATTGTCAGTGGCTTATCTAACCCAATATGGGTAAGCTACAATTTAACAAGTTTTAAGTTGGGAGGAAGTGATTGAATATACCAGGTGGAGCATTGCATGGGGTCAATTATTTGTTTTCTAATTATTTTGGGCCATATATGAAATAATATTAAAAGAAAATGTAAATTGTAATCTTGTTTATTTTTCCGAAGAATTTAAAAAACTCTTAAGAAAATAAATTGAGGATAAACAAAATAAACATAAAACATATATAATTAAATTTTCTTAATGAACCACCTTATTTACTGACCCATAAAATTTTTTTTTTATCCCTTTTAATTAAATAATTTCATTTTAAATTTTAATTTAATAAAAAATTCAAACGCTGTTTTTTTTAATTAACTTTAAACTTTTTTCTCAATAACAAAAACTTTTTTTAATGCTTTTTTTTTTTTTTTCCCTTTGGAGGTGTATTCAACCGTTTTCGGAAAGCAGTTATCACTTGAAAAGGGTTTGGGAATACATCACTAACCAAACGTTTTTAAAAATAACAAAAAAAGAAAATGAAAGCCCAAGATTTTATTGTTATTATAACCATAACATTTCTAATACTTTAAAAAATTATTTTTTGTGTTTTGGCTATTTAAGTATTCATTGTAACAATTTTCTATGTTTTTTATTTGAATAGCAAATTTATTTCCAAATGAATACAAAAACTTTTTTATTGATAAAAAAAAATCAATAAAAAAAGGCCAATTTAAAAAAATATTAATTTTATTTTTTTTTTCTTTGATTCAAAATGTTTTTAAGTATTTTATTAGATTCTGCACAAAATTACACAAGATGGCTTTTTTGCATTTTTTTTAAAGGGGCAAGACACAAATGTTGCCTCTATAGTCAGCAAAAACTCTAACCAATTCTGCATTATTTTGGAAAAAGATTTTTTTTCGTATTTCCAATAATAGGGGTGAAAATTAAATAATGAATTTTTAAACAGCTGTACCCCCCACATCTTTTATAAAAAGTGTTTAAGTGGGTACTCGTCTGAAAAAAAATTTTAAACCCTTTTTTAAATGTCGCCCTTTTATTTTTTTTACTCAAAAATTTACTGTTTATCATCAAAAAACAGATTGAAGTTCGACAACGAATGCAAATATCAAAACGCAGTTTTCACCAAAGTTGGGTTTTTTTTCCCTTTTAATCAACAAAAAAAAAATATATCGTCGTATTTAACTTACACAAGAAAATTACAAAAAAAAAACGAGTGTTTATTAAACAACGCCCTCTTGTTGGTGAACTACAAACTAGAAAAAGAGAAGGATGACTTTTAAAAAGAGCCATAAATTTTCTCCAAACAAGTCCCTTTCGTTAAAAGATGGGGGAGATATAGTTCTTAATCATCTTTCCCCACCCTTATTATTGGAAATAGGAAAAAAAGTTCTTAACCAAACTTTGCAGAATTGGTTAGAGTTTTCGCGAATGTTATCAAAATTTTACCTAATATTAACTAAATTGGAGGAAAAAATAGGTTTTTTAATTTAGTTGCGGTAATTTTAGAAACTTGGAAATTTTCCCCAGCTATTTTTCTTTTTTACTAAAATTAATTTTCCCGCTTGGGTAAATGTTTCCAGATGGGGGTCCTTTATTTGGACAGGGAAAGGATTAATTTTTTTATCCAAAAAAAAAACTTTTGCTTTTTTTAAGGGTTTTTTGACGACTCATGTCAATCAAAAGAAAAAAACCTCTGGGATTTTCAAAATATAAGAAAATGACTAAAAACTGACTGCTTCTAGTGCAGTAAAACCCCCCAAATTAGCATTTTATGGTACTATTAGGGTAGGTTGACCTATTATCGCAAACCCCCCCGTACAGGGTCGTATTTCTACCTGACTGGAATAATATATAAATATTCATGATGTCCTATATGCCCCCCTTAATCTAAACGTATAGGGTAAAGTGCGGACCTGAACTATTCTCACCTCTGTTGGCATGGCCATAAAAGGGTCACTTTCGAGGATTTTATTTCAGTGGGGATAATGAAAGTCTAGTCATTTTCTTATATCTTGAAATACATACAATGTCGCACTCTCAACAGAAAAATCTTTAAAATACACTTACTAATCCATTCACTCTTGCAGAAACAACCATTACAGTAATGGACCATGAACTACAGCATAGCCATTAGGTAATTTTCACGTTAGATGGGACATTAAAAAATTATTCTCAGTTAATTTTCGAACACTTAGTTGTAATACAGACATAACAGCCCCACTGTATATTTAACCATTGGTCATAGTTTCACAGAACGTTAACTAAATTTTTACAAAATGACTTTTTTTCGTCGCTGCTTTATGTTGTTATGGTTATAAGAAATTTGTTGTTCTTTGTAGGTATGATTATATTACATTAACATCAAATTAAAATGAAGGGGTAAAAAATACCTAGTTGAGCTGCGGGGGTTTTCTCCCAGAACTTGATTAACTAACAATGGATAGGGAAATTTAAAGAACATTTAGGTCTAATCAAGATTTTTTTTTTATTTTGGGATTTCTTATTTGAAACTTTATTTCCACCAAAAAAACTTATATAAAATAGGGACCAAGTTCATATACAAAAAAACTCGGCCTCTTCAAGTACTGGTTAGGGTTTTTTTCCACTTTTTTTGACTTGGCAAGCTTTTTCTGATTTGTCTTTATTAATACATACCTTTATGTGAAACAAGACCGAAGTTACAATAGGGGGAAAAATAGGCCGAAACATTTTGTTTAAAATAAAACATTTTTACATTGGGCCGGAACTTGGCCTGCGCAGTACCTCGATAAAACTAAACGGGTTTGTTAATAATTTTTTTTGGGGGTTTCACCCCCGAATTAAAATTCATTTTTTTAAAAAATTTTTATTCCAAAAAAAATTTTTTTAACCCCATATATCCAAATTTTACATTTTTAATTATAAATATTAAAATTATATTAAATATAAACATAATTTAATTATAGAGCCACTTTTAAATGAAAAAATTTTTAAAAATTTTTTTGGGGTTTGTCCCCCCCCAGAATTCAAAAATGCAAAAAACTTTCAAAAAAAGAATATCCCAAAAAAAACAGACACTTTGTATCCAAATTTTACATATTCATATTCTTTCGTATTAAAAAAAAGAAATTTAACGAATTTTTCAAATTTGAAAAAAGTCTTGGTCTTGGTCTTGCAAGCCTGGTCTTAGTCTTGGTCTTGCAAGCCAAAAGAAGGTTTTGGTCTTGGTCTTGCACCACCCGGTCTTGGTCTTGGTCTTGCTGCATGAGTCTTGCTGGTCTTGCAGTAATAATTTAATAATTTAAACTAAGCAATCTTCAATAAAATATATTTTTTAAATTTTAAATATAAATAAAGATGAAGACTATATTTTTTTTTTTTTAAAATTTTTAAAAAATAAACCAATTTTAATCTTAAACGTACATTTAAATTATTTGATTAAAAAGATTTTTTTAAAAAAAAAGGTTTATTTATTTATAGCGCCGGGGCCGGTTTTTTTTTCCCCCCATGGGCCCAATACATTTTTGCCGCCCTAATATGTCAATTTTTTTTAAAATGTAAACTACACTAGAATTCTTAAAAAAAAATTATTAAACAAATTTCCAAAGGAAAAAAACATAAAAAAATTCATTAACAATTTTTTAAAACAAACAAATTTCAGAATTTTTTATCTATTTGATAAATTTTAAAAAAATATATTTAATTTTTACCATTACTTTTTTTAAAAAATTAATCAAATTTCCCGCCCATAATATTTCCCGCCCTGGGTTTTTGGGCCCTTTTTGGTAAATCCCCCCCTTTAAAAGGCTCTTTTTTTTGGTTAACTTAAGACACAACCTTCTTTAATACATTTGGTGGCATATAGAAACATTTTAGGGATAAGAATTATAAAAATTTTTTCTTAAAAAAGGGGCAGATAAAATTAAAGCAAATACAAAACTGTTTACTGAAAAAAAAAAAGACTTTTAATTTCAAACAGATGTGAAATATATATGAAAATAATTCAGTTTCCATAACTTTTGTACCCCTAGTTTTTCTTTGTCGTAAACGATTTCGGAGATGTCAAGCTTTGTCGGACCATTGAGTCACCATCTCATTATTTTTGAAACATGTTATTAAATTTATTCGTTATCGTTGTTAAAGAACTATAGAACTAAAAGAACAAAGTGATCGATTTAATTATTATTTTATTTAAGAAACTGTAACTTATTAAATAATCGCCTCTTTTGATAGTTCTTGACACAGTTTTTTTCATGTCTGTATGAAATGCCTCTTTTATATTAAATATAACAATAAAATATAAAAATTTAGAAAAAAAATTGCAGAAGTGCAAGAGTCTTGCAAAGGGCGGTCTTGGTCTTGCGTAGTCTTGCACACCTCGGTCTTGGTCTTGGTCTTGGTCTTGCATACCCCGGTCTTGGCCCTTGGTCTTAAAAAAAAAAAAAAAGGGGGTTTTTGGTCTTGGTCTTGCTGCAAAACCAAGACCAAGAAAGACCCAAAACCGGTCTCCTCACTAAGCGCATTGTAAAAGCACACGTCACAGTTTTGATATAGGACAAAAAAAAATTTACAGAGTGTTTTTACCTTTCCGAAATCTGGTGCAATTTGGTATTTTCGACCATTTCGCAATCCTTCACCGATTTTCCCAAAAAGAACCCTCTCGGAAGCGAGCAATCAAATTTGATCAAAAAGCAGAAATCTTTATTTTTTATTCTTTTTCGATGCATACCAGGTTTTTTGAAAATCAAAAAAAATATATTACTAGCTGGCTTCGTTTATAACAGCTGAAGGGTAAAAAAAAAAAGTTCAATTTTTCTAAAAAATTTTGGGTAAGGGGGTTTTTGACCCTCCCCATTCGATCCCCCTATGCAACAACCCTTTTTGTCACATACATATACCTAACCTAAAACGTCAAGGGTCTTTAAAGGTCCTATGAATTTTTTAAACTATCTGCACTCCAAACAATAGTTTCCGGGAAAGACAGCTGTCAAATTTTGACATTTCGACCAAATTTAAAGAGGCAAAACGTTTTTATTTTTTAATTCTACGTACCGATATGAACTTTTTTCCAAATTTTTTTTAAATTTTCTCACTTTCTCCCCTAGTAAGCCAGGCCAAGATCCGAACTACCGCACGAATGTTGGGATATTCAAGAAATATTTCCCTCCCATTTTCCCCCCATTTATAAAAATATTAAATTATAAACAGTAAGTGATCTTTGATAAGCACAGAACGTAAAAGAAAAAATTCAAATTTGAAATATTACAAAATAGATAAAGGGCCCCCATTTGTTACATGATTAACTCCCAAAAAATGTAATTCAATAATTTCAATATTTTAAAACTAGGTGCTTTAAATTTTCCCCCCAAAAAAATCATGTAGAAGAAAAGAAAAGTTCTATCCAAAAAAAATTTTTAAACTCTTAAAGTAGTGAAATTAAATTTTAAATTTTTTCATCTGAAATGCCATGATCATCCTAAAACCACTCCAAATACTTTATTTTTGACAAATAAACTGCATTATTTTAATTTTTTTGCCCAAGCTAAAAAAAACTAAAATAGGACCATATCACTTTCATAACATTACTTAATGCAGTACATATTCAAAAGCGAATCCAACGATGTAAAACATCATAAATACGTCAGTTTATGGAAGAACCGGGAGTTTTAAGAACCTTATTTTAAAAAAAATTGGGTGTTAAACCTTGAAAGACTACCGTAAAATACTTCAAGAAAATACAGATCTAATGTTTTTTTTTAAATCTTAGAGAATTTCACCAATATTGTTTTTTGCCGCCTAGACAACAAACAGTAATAGATGGTACATTTTTTCTTCGAAACATACGAGCGCCCGTAAATAACTTTTTTTGACAGACGGTGAAGATCTTAATAAGGGGAGAAACCATTGCAAACAAGACTTGCTGTTTAAAACGGCATAATGAAAAATTTAAAATTACCAAGACTCGACTACCCAATTACGACTTCCTGTGGCGAAGATGCCGATCGGTCGTAGTAAATCGAATTAAACATCAACGTGCAGTTGAAAATTCTATTATATTCAGAATTGGAATGTATTGTATTTCAGGAACCTTGTTAATTTAAAACAATTATTTAAAATGTATCCCTAAAAATTTAAGGGAACCCAATAATCTTCCAAAACTTGATAATTTTTAACAACTAAAAAAAGTGATCAAAATCGTAACAAAAATACCGGGTAATCCAGGACGGTGGCCCCCCCTTTTTTTTTCTGCTTTTTTTAGGATAGAAAAATAAAACTTACGGATATCATATAATGCCAAATTTTACGTTTTTTTATAAGTCACCTGGGATTTAATCAAAACTTTTTTGGGGGTTTTCATTCAAATAAGACATTCTCAATTTTTTTACATTTTGATTCCTGGGAACATTCTGCGTTTAACCGTACCTTTTGGTAAACTTTTAACAATCAATTATTTTTTTATTTTGTTTTTTCGATCTAGGTGTTCAATGGGCCAAAAATTAATATTTTATATTGCTTTACTTTAATTTGATGGTTTTTGGAATTTTTAAAATGAAAATATTCTATTTTTCAAATGGGGGTCACCTTGTCATTGAAAAAAGTTTAAGACTCAAAGATTAAGTCAAAGTTAAAAAATAATTTAAAATTCAACATTAATAATTACTCTGATAAACCGATATCGAAAACAAATATGCAAAAAAGTTGTAGAAATTTGACATAGAGATACCATTGGAACAGAATTTTTCCCAGGAATAAAAAATGTAAAAATATACAGGGTATCTCATTTAAAAATAAAGTTGGGGCCTTTCGGTGGGGAAGTCACCGAAAGTCAGTTGACTTGTCAAATATGATATTATATAGAATATTTTACTCATGTATAAATTTTTCCATAAGACACGTTAAAAATCAAAAAAAATTCAGCGAAAATTTCACGTTGCCTAGACAACGTGGTATTTCCACTTACTTACAAACACAGAACAATCGAACCTGTTTGTTTATATTGTCAATTAGAAACGTCAAAATCAGTCAAAATGAATCGATTTTGTCATGTACACGATGAAGAAATAAAACAAAGTAATTAAAAAAAACGATTTCAGTTTAGTTTTAAATGTTATGAAATTAAAAATTGTATACAAAAACCATTTTAATAGTATAATACTCCTAAATTTTCCATTCTAGAAATATTCTCCCTAAATACCGTCGTGCATAAAAATTAACCAAACAACATGCCATGAAAATAATCGGAAATTTTGCACTCGTGGATTACCCCGATAATTTTTATTCAAGCTTGTTATAAAATTCCACTCGTTCTTTTAACTCGTGGAATTATAAAAACAAGCTTTCATGAAAAAAATTTTCGGAATTTTACACCTGGTATTACCCCGAAAACCTATGTAATTTTTTATGGGGTTAATAATTATTTTCCCCAATTAAAATTAAAAAAAAAAAACTATTAAAATTTATTAAGAGATGGAATCTACGTCCATGGAAAAACTTTAGATTTTGCGGTCACCGTTTGCAAGTTAGATGCTTAAATATTTTTAAAAATTGTTACTTAATTATCGCCTTATATTTATGAACACCAAAGAAAATACCTGTAATATACTGTTATCAGTTTTATTATTTAAAAATTATTTATAAGCTGTCAATTTTTTTTACATTCTTTTATTTTATCAAATTCTTTTAAAAATTTATTCATAAACTTTAAACCTTTTTCTGATTACTTAAAAATAGAAATTGATTTTGGCGGCAATTTTCAAAGGTTTGTGATATTGTTATTAAATTCACAAATATATTTTTTCATTATTAACTTTTTAAATAAGTCTTATAAAAAGGTGTTTTATGGGAAGGAATTTATTGTATTTATTAAAGATGTTATTTAAAATCAAAAGTTTGTTTCGTCCATTATAATTTTAAATAGCTACTCACTTTATAATTAGCTTATACATTCAATTATTTAAAAAAATATATGCGAATTTTGAACTATTTGAATAGTTTGAATTATTCGAATAGTTCGAATAATTCGAATCATTCGAATAGTTCAAACGATCCAAAATTCGAATCGAATATAACTATTTGATTCGATTGGATTCGACAACTATTCGCACACTCAATAAACTTCAATAGAATTTTTTAAATAATTAGAAAAGCCAATAAATGACCCCATTAAAAAAATTCATGGGATTTTATACCCCCGACGATGCACCACCCCGGTACAATTAGACTTTATATAAGCACTAATAATTCAAAATAACATATCAGAGTACCAAATGGTGGGAACATAGCAATGCCAATAATCCTGGCTTTACTAAAACCCTAACTACACCGAATCGCCAATTAAACCAAAGTTTCTGAATGATACAGTTGTTAAAAAGCACACGCCATCACCACTGTTGAGCGGGTCGAGGGTCCCAGGTTCAAACAGATTTTTTCGGTTTTTGTGCAACAATGACAAAAGTTCACTAATTATCGGAGAAGCCCCGCTCGGTTTTGGCACGTGCTAGCGGTAAACCGTCCAAGAGTTTGGGACAAATTAGGATCAAAAGGGTTGCACAATTGTAGAAATGAGTCGGTGTATGAAATAGTATACAAAAAAGTGCCCCAATTTTCCAAAAATGGAAATTTTTTTACTACAGGGTCGAAAAAAAAAATCATTTTGATGTAGAAAAGTTCTGTTTTTAAAAACTAAAAAACCCTCGCAAAAATTTGGTAATACAGAGATACAAGGAGAAAAAGTAAAATTTTCCAAGACTAAAAATTCCTTTTTTGAAATTCAAAGAAAAGTTATTTTAAAGGAAATTTGATTAATTTTATTCTAATAGAAATCAAACCTCAAAAATATATATTTTTGTATTAAATCAGAACGGTAAAAAGTAAAGTTTAATATAAAAATAAAAATGTATACTTTTTTTAAAAAAAAAAATTTAAATTTTTTAATAAGATTTTTTTAGGATTTTTTTTAAATTAAAAAAAAAAAACCCCCTTTTTTAAAAAAAAGGGGGTTTTTTTAATTAATTTTAAAGGGGGGAAAAAATTTTTTTTCCCCTTTTTTAAAAAATTTTTAATATTTTCCCATTTTTTTAAAATTTTCAAAATTTTAAATGGTTTTAAAAATGAAAGTAAATTTAACCCAAAAGAAAAATTTTTTTAAAAGGGGAAATTTAAACAACCATTTCCAAAAATTTTTTCCCCTTAATTGGGAAAAAAATTTATATTTTTAAAAAAAATTAAAATTTTTTAAAAAAAAAAACCCCCAATAAAAAAAAAGGGTTATTCCCCAAAAGTTTGGGGATAAAAAACCCTTTTTAAAAAACCCCAGAAAAAAAAAAAAACCCCTTTTTTAAAATTTTAAAAAAATAAAAAAATAAATTAAAACTTGGGAAAAAATTTTTTGGGGGAAATATTTTTAAAATTTCCCCAAAGAAAACAATAAAATTTTATTTAAAATTTTTTTTTCCATATTTAAAAATTTTGGGTTTTAAAAAAAAAATTTCCAAAAAAAATTTTTTTAAAAATTTTTTTTTAAATTTTTTTCCCCATTTTTTTTAAATTTTTCCTTTTTCCCATTTTTTTTTTTAAATTTGGACCTTTTTTGAAAACCATTTCAAATTTTTTTTTTAAAATTTAAAAAAATTTAATTTTGTTCCTTTTTTAAAAATTTTTTCCCTTAAAAAAATAAAAATTTTTAAAAAAAATAAGGGTTTTTTTAGTTTTTTTAAAATAATTATTATAAATTTTTTTTTGAATTTTTGAAAAATTTTTTGTTAAAAAAATTTTTTTTTTTTTCCTTTTTTTTTTTGTTTAAAAAAATTTTTTAAATAATTTTTAAAAATTTTTTTAAATTAAAAAAAACTTTATTTAAAATTTAAAATTTTTTCCCCAAAACTAAATTTTTAAAAATTAATTTTTTTTCACTATTTTGAAAAATTGATTTCAAAAACTTTAAGCCGGAAAAATTATTTATACAAAAAATTTTTTTTTTCATTTTTAAAAAAAAAAAATTTTTTGGTCCCCTTCCATTTAATTATATTTAAACTATTAAAAAAAATTTAAAAAAAAAAAAAGTAAAATGAATTTTAAATGAAAAAAAAAATTCAATGTTCAACCGATCCACTTCCGCTATAGCTCATTTTTTCCGTTGATGTATGCTGTTCAAGGGAGTAACTTAAAAAAATATTTGTCTGCAATAATTGATAATATTGCGCTTGTGATTTAAAAAAATTGCAAACTTTGACCCTCCAGTACAGATTTCTATCAACTCAGAATCGCACAAAAATCTAGAAAGACGTAGTGTTCCATATCTAGAATAAGCCCTTAAAGAGGTTTTCTTGGCCCGAACTTCTACACTTGTCTATAGGAGTTGAAAAATCCATTTTTTTTTTAACTTTATGATCTGTTATATCTTAGAATAGGAAAAAAATATTAAAACATTTTTTATAAATAATTGTATGATTTACAATTTTTGCATAAACTAATTTTTTGATAAAACTTATCATTTTGCTGAAAAACGCAAAAAACCGCTCGAAACACCATTATCCGTGAAATCTAAATAGTCTCCATTGATCCTGACCTTATTCAAGGTCAAATGTCACAAAAACCTTTTCTAGGAGGCAGTTTGCGTGTTAAAACCCACACGTTTAAATGTTGGGAATATAAAATAAAAAAAGAAGGGTTGTCATATTTCAGAAACTACTCTGAATTAAGTTTGACATTTGGAGGTTTAAAAATAAACTGGGCTTTGTATTTAAAGAAGTCAAGCTGCGTACTTTGTCTAAAAAAGTGGACACGCGGCAAAATTGCAGGTATGGTCATGGAATTGAGCGTATCCTAAAACCACTATGTACTAATTTTAACATTTTTTCTTTGTGTCGTTCATAAAATACGCAGCAGTTCTGTGATATTGTATGAAAATGCCGAGTTGTCATATTTCAGAAACAACATAGACTAAAGTTCTGACATTTGTAAATTCATTGTAATAAAAATAAACTAAGCTCTATTTTTGAAGAAACGAAGTTGCCTAAGTTATCTGAAAGAGCATGCAATATGGCTAATATTATTATCCAAATCGGACGTATCCTAAAACCATCTTGTAGTAATTTTAACATTTTTTCTTTCCGGGACTTTTGAAAGATACTGTACATTAGCTATACCAGACTAAAATAATGAAAATATTATTATAATTATACAAAGCCCCAAAACAGTTTTAAGTGACGTGACTTCATGTTAGCTCCACTCTTCCAACCAACATCGTGCTTAATACCGTAAAAACGCAACAAATAAAAACAACTTTTTAAAAATATCCTAGTTGTTTCCTTTACAAAAGAATGTTGACTGCATGTCATGTTGTGCAAATTTACCAAATGCAAAATCCTCTTTTTTATATCTCGAAAAAGCTGACAAGAGGAAAAACAGGACAAAGCACAAAAGAAGAAGAGGTTTTTTATTTCAATAAAGAGTTACCTTAAACGGCGACTATCGAATGACAAATGTAATAAAGGATCCCCGTTGCCATTAGAATAAAACGCTGGTAAATCCGCGTGTAATTGTCATCTGAAAACGGGCGAGGGTAACAGGGATAGGGCGGGATATCATCCCTTGTCGCATCGTGGTTTCTGCACTCTTATTTATTCGAAATATATTATTCTACTGTGTGTAATTTTATTATTTATATTCCGTTTTATGTTTAAGTTATTTGTTTTGCATATTTCTACTCACTGCCTATAAATTCAGGGGTGCTTTTAATACAATTTTCTGTCTGATTTAAACCTAAAAATGGTACTTTGAATCACGGTAACCCGTCTTTTTCATAAAATAAATTATTAAACATTAAAATAAGAAAGTGCAAATATGAAAATTATTTACAATTTTTGAAGCATCTGATCCGTCTCAATTGTCTGGCTTAAAATATATACTTAGAATCTCTATATCCTCATACCGTGTTATTTATAAATATCTTACGAAGGTTACTAAAAGCTTCACTAATTGAATTTCATAATGGACAAAATTAATTGGTAATTTATAGTGTCCCAGAAAGGTTCAATACAGAAACCCATTTAATGGTAGAAAGGACAATGTGGTCAACTTGGGATAATAATGCCCTTAGACTAAACTACTATCATATTTAAACCCTTCTTGATTTGTTAATTATTAATTTGAAGACTACTTTGGTTATAAGTTATAACTACTAAAATTTTAAAGACAAAACGAAAATTATTCTAATTTAAACGTAAAAATACATAATAATATGAGCTTTTACGTTTTTTTAATTATATCTTTAGTGATTTAGGGCAGAATGTAATTTTTATAATAAAACCTAATTAGCATAGCATCCAAGATTTTGCAGATTCTAGTAGTGAAGGCCGAATTTGTTTTTTGTAAAAGTCAAGCACATTTCACAACAACAAAAAATAAAATTTAACGAATTTAAAATTTAAAGTTTACCCACAAATCTCCATGCTTATTAGAAAGCTTAAAATTTGAATAAAATTATTTCGGCGAATTTTATTTATATTTTTTTAATTGCCATTTATCCAGATTACCTAGAAATCGTTATTAACGAAAAACATTAAAACGGGTTTATTTCTGCAATTTTAACTCGCATTCGAATATTTTGTATATTAATTTCAGCGTATAAAAGTAAAAATATACATTTAATTTTGATAGAAAGCTTCCCCACTCATTCTAGTCACCATTATTTTCTAACATAAACCTCAGATGTACATTTAAATATATACCAAGCCACCAAAGAACCAAAATTTAGTACAGCAACAAATTTAAATTTAAAACTTCACTTAAAAATTACTTTAATATACTAATTAGTCTAAAAGCAAAAAAAACATTTGTAAAAAATTGTATATAAATTTGACATGAAAACTTTTAGTAAAATGACGGCCACGTTTTATAGCAAAAAACTAATTAATTGTAGAAAAACTTAAAAATGTTTAAATTAAATTTGCATGGAATAATTCTTGAGGATTAAAAAAATCGCTTTTCGACGAGAAATTGCTATGTTAAAGAAAGACTACAAAATATCTATCAAACATCAAGGAAATTGTTAAAAATAGAAAATGGACATACTATTTTTTTATAGATATGCGCAGAATTTTTAAAACTGCATTATATAATATACTAACCACAAAAAAAATTGGACCCAAAAATGTAATATATGGTTTTTGATGTATTTTTGCCTTCTAAGCACGAATTCGTGGTCAGATTTTGGCCATCACGTCACAATTTTTTTCTAACCTTAAAAAACAGGCCCAAAACACAAAAAATACATGAAAAGTATTAAAATATATATATTTTTAAATTACCATTTATTAATTTAAAAAAATCTGTAAAAAATAAAGAAATAAAATTTTTAAATTAAATTATTTACTACTTTGCTTAAAAAAATGTATTTTAAAATTGTTTAAATTTTTTATTATAAAACAAAATATTGCAACGATTTTCGTTAGATTGTTGCAAAGCCCTCTATATCATAAACAAAAAATAACATTTTACATTTGTTATGAAATTTGAAATACATTATATATAAAATAAAAAATGTATTTTAAAATATATGCCCATTTTGAAGCTTAAGTGCCCTTTTTGCGATAGGTATTATTTATTTTGTTCTATATATTTTTTTCAATTTATTCAGAATAATTTCAGTAATATCGCATTTAGAAAAAAACCAATGAAAGATAATTACGAAATATTTTTTCTGAAACCTATACTTACAAAGTCATGTATTAGCTCGTTTTCTCCAAAAGTTAACAAAAAATGTATAGAAAAAGGGATCACAGAAAACGATGTTATGGTTTATATAACACTAAAACCTTGGACTGCCATTGTTTTTATTTGTTATTCGGCAAAAAAGACCTAATTTTGCTACATAACCTCCCTTGACTTCAACAAACGTAGCAGCGTTTCTTCAATAGCAATATTCCTTTCCGAAAGTAAAAAACTGAAAGGCTGTTGAAATATTCATCTATAGCTCTCTCAACTTCTTCATTAAACGCGAATTGCTTTTCAGAAACAAATTTCTTCAGGTTTGGGAAGAAATCGAAGCCTGAGGATGCCACATCAGGAGAATACGGCCAATACGGGGATGGCCGAGCAAATCGTATCTCAAATCCCGCACTTTTCACATTGCCAACACATTTTTCTGAGCAGATGCGTTGTCTTGGTGAAAGGTGATTTTTACATTCTTCATGCCAGGCCTCTCCAGTTAGTCAACAAGGTTAGAGTACTATTCGCCAGTTATTGTTTTGACTTTTTCAAGGTTATCAATTAACAAAATCCCTTTGGCATCTTAAAGCACACTAACCATGACCTTTCCGGCAGATGCGATAGACTTCGCTTCCCTTGGCGCCGAACCACCGGCTTCCACCCACTGCTTCGACTGCGGTTTGGTATCTGGCGTGTACTGCTGAACCCATACCTCATCCTGGTGACAAATTACCTCACAAAATCGGTCAGATCCTTCTTGAATAGGTTCAAACATTGCTGTGAATGTCGTTTGGGCATTTGCTTTTCATTCGCATTCAGCGAATGCGGCACCCACCTTGCGCAGAAGTTTCGCATCTCTATTTCTTTGTGCAAGGTGTCTCGCGCCCTTTCTTCCGATATGCCAACGGCCTTAGCTATCTCACACACCTTTACTCGCCCATCGCCCAACACGATATATTTTCGATAGTTTCCGGTGTGGTTGCAGTGTTTGGTTGTTCTTCGCGTGTGCCATCTTCGACGTGGTACCATGTTAAAATTCAGCTGCCCACTTTATAACGGTTAAAATTGAAGAAACAGAGTTCCCGTAAACCTTTGTCAACTTCGGATGAATTTCCTTGGGGGTTAATCTATTCGAAACAAAGAATTTTTGACCGCACAATATTCAAGTTTATCCATTTTAACGAAACACGCGCAAGACGTGTACTGCAATGACTTGTTTACCCAAACTACTTGAGCGAACAAGTTGAAGCTTAGCATACGAACTAATGACATCTGCCCGCAGGCAGGAAACGTAAACTTTCGCCGATTGGAATGCCATCTCTGGGTCAGGCTCGAAAATTTTCACCTTATCCTCGTATATAAACAATAAATATACACGAATTTTTAATACGCTTTCCACAGAAACCTTTTTAACAAATTCTAATCACCATAATTAACCGTTTCGCAATGGCATTTAAAATGATAAACTGCAACTTAACGCTAAATACTAGGTGTTTGGATATGAATATGATACTTCTCGTTTTCAGTATTCAAAGCGATGTCCACAGCCTTTGATTACCATTCACTTTGCGAACCACGTATGTCAGAATATGAGTACTAAGCTTTCCTTTAGTTAAATATTCTCACCGTATTAAATGCATGGCTACCGTTTTCCTGGTAATAATTGTTCAAAAGGAATATCCAAAATGGTCCGAAGATATTAAATAATGCAAATTATAATATGCTTTTTGAAGTTTTTCCATTTCAAAAAGTTAAAAACAAAGCGAAGCTTAAAAATTATATAATATTATATGCCATGCAAAAAAACCCTATTAAGTATCACATAAATCCCAGTAATAATTTTTGGGAAGTTTTTGATACTCCCTGTATAATGCCAATTTATATTTTTTTATTCTACATGACAGTACTAACCAACCACTATTTTTTTTCAATTTCATAAATAAAGCCTTTGGAAATTTTTTAAATTGTGGTATGTCAGTACTGCCACGTGGAATGAAAAATAGAAACTGAGAATATATAGGGAGTATCATTTTTTTTTTTTTTTTAATTAATTAATCATAGCCCTGACCATAATTTCTAAGGCCATTTGCAACACATTTGTTTACATACTATATATGATAAAAGTATATTACGTATCAAGCAGGCCCGTAGCCAGGATTTTTTCTGGGGGGGCTTTGAGATTTCATGAAATGATGGGAAGGAATTCACTAATTTTTATTTATCAGATTTGTATCCAGAACTTTAATGGAGAAGGAGCTCTTATAACATGAAGACAGATGTTTCGAACCAACAAAATTTATAATTTAGTATTTTATGTACCAATAATCTAGGTTTTAAAATGTAAAAACCTACCAATAATAATAAAGTTTTAAAAGGCTGCAACTACAAAAGCAATCTTCTGATCTTTTTCCCAGCCATAATGTTAATCACTTTGTCTGGCTCCACGTGATATCCCAGTGAACTGAAATCATAGCCAGTGCACTCAGTCTGTTGTCGCTCATCACACTACGTGGTAAAGTTTTTACTTTTTTTATTGTAGAAAATGATCTTCTACACTAGCTTTGTCACAGGCAAGTAGCAAGACGGTGAGTAGGTACCTAAATTGAACGAAAATAGACTGAATCGCAGTGCTCTAACAAACTTTCAGCATATCCTCCAGGTAAGCAAATTATGGGGAAGCTTTTTTTTCACATATATTCATAACTAAAAAGCTTTACTAAAGAGAAGTATTTTTAGAATTCTAAATTCTCCACTCACTCTATTTGTTTTAATGAATAGAAAAGGAAAAGTTTTTTTGGGAAGGCACCTGGAAACTGGAAGAATTTTCTTATTTGAAATTAAATCTGTCCCTGCTAAATTTTGAATAAATAATTTCAATTTGCAATGGGCTGAAAAGACCAAGCTTGCAACTTTGGGTAAATTTTTGTCCCAAAATACCTAAAGTAAATTTTTGTAAAATAATTAGGGACCGAAAAACTTGAAAATTCATGTGATTTCTTGTCGCTCAGGAAACCCGGTAACAATCAAGCATCCTTTTCCGTTCCAATCTGGTAATTTTACTTTTTTAGGAAAGATCTCATGAGCTTTTGATCTTTTTGTGCTTCGAATCTAAATTTGAAATTTAAATTATTCATGTTCTAAGCATCTTTTTTTTTTGTTTAGAGTAATATTCTTTTCCTACATCCCATAATAGAAGTTTTCGAATTTGCAATAGGAAACTGGTTACCCACTCATTTTCAAATAGACTAATTCGCCGTTGAAGAGAAGGTAG
Organism: Listronotus oregonensis; assembly: GCA_019359885.1. NCBI lineage: Eukaryota > Metazoa > Arthropoda > Insecta > Coleoptera > Curculionidae > Listronotus > Listronotus oregonensis. The sequence continues at coordinate 107,702 of JAHBCN010000099.1, read as the reverse complement.
ACCCCAACAGCAAAGTTCAACGGACTTGTAACCAAATCTTTTAGCATCGCATCGAGATGAAGACTGAGGCTTTCGGCATAGAAAAATCGAAACTTTAACTTGAGTTCCTGGCTGCCAATAAAGCTGAGGCTGTTAAAGAAAGCCGCTCTCTTAGAAATCTCTTCCAAACTTATGCAAACCGAGTTGAAGAGTTCGACGAATGTTAAGACACTGTCATGTCTTTCTTCACTGTCTTCTTTAATATTTATTCTTTTATGAATAAAAATAATATGTCAAGTTTTTAATAAATTTTTTCTCTGTTAGATACGTTTGGATAGATGTAAACAAAATTTATACGAATTTCGGGGGAGGCTTCAGCCCCTCGAGCCCCCCTGGCTACGTGCCTGGTATCAAGTACAGAAAAGTGGAATTTTACTTGACAAGTATGGTAATGCTTGAATCCGAGCGAAGCGAGGATTTAAATACCATCGAGTCAAGTAAAATCACTTTTCTCACGAGGTGCGTGTACTATTTTTTGGCATTTTGTAGATCATTGCCTATTTTGCATTTCATATTAAAATCAGTTTATAATAATAGTTACTGAAAAAATCTAAAAAAACGAAGTAGTCTGACGTCTTAGTAACTTGGCAATCTAAACCTAAACAGGATGTTGTTTTTTGTTATTAACCATGGTTGACTGCATGTAAATAAACTCATCCTTAAAAAACGATTTTTTTAACAAAAATTATCGAAATGGCTGATGAAAACGACTCGGAAGATGTTAGAAAGCTTCTTCCAGTTTACTTCCAGTGAAATCTAAGGAATGGTATGAGATAAGTGTATAATTTGTTCTGCAAGCGAAGAAACTTCATGAGATTTTCAAGAAATTGAGGAAAACCTAATGCTGGCCTATTTTTAAGCAAAGGTAGGCTATTTTATATGGTTAAAGTATTGTACATAGGTAATAATTTTGTTATTTGTTTTAGGCAAAAGTCCTTAAAGCTAGCTAATCTCTAGTTTATGGGCTACGTATTGTTCTTTTAATATTTATAGTCACACTGCTTAAAATAAACGTTTTTTTTCTTGTTAAATTGTGGTTTTTTGAAGTAATAGTTGCTATGCTGTAAAATGGTCTATTACTGTATCGTTTTGAGGTCTGTAATGTAGTGCATTACTATACAAAATGCGAAAAACAACATCTGGTTGGCGGATGAGTGAAGGTTATCTTAGACTACTACTATTACCAAATATTCTATAAAAAAAATAGTAAATGGCATAATATGAAATATAGCATTATCACAATAAGGTGGACGACTTGTGATCTTTGATATGGCACAGATTAAATTAAATGTACTATTTTAACTTTTGCTTTACTATAAATTTAATTAATATCCACTTAAGAAAATTTTCAGTTTAGAAAGGATGCACGAGGACACCAGAAGGTTTATTGAAAATATATGCGGTTGATCTTACTTATGTAAAAAAACCTTTTGTAAAGCCAGTCAAACGATTTAGAGCTCTTGATATTTTATCATACTCTTGATGTTTTGTTATGGTCGATTAATAAAGCAACTCAAGATAAAAAGGGCAACGTAGTAAAAAACATATGTATTTAAAAACACTTTTACTAATAAATAAGTATTTATTGTTAAATATTCTCGTGTAAGAATTTTATTTTTTCTTGTTTAGATTTTAATCTTTGGAGTAATTCGGATGTTCCCGATTACTATTAAATATTTCTTGGATTATTTATGGCCTTAGAGTCATTTAGAAGTGAGCGCACGCCAAATTGACTGCTATTTTCAATGATTTACGCGATATTTTACTTTTAATTGCTTATAAATTATTTTGATAGGTCTGCGTTTTTGCTTTTTTGATCTACGGGTTTTATGGTTCTCTTATAAAAGAAGCGTTTGTCTAATTATTATAAAACGATAAAAACTTTTTAATATATATATATTTTTTTAATTTAGGTTTTTGATGTTCTATGCAATTATGTAAAGTTACTTTTTTTATTATTATTTTATTAGTCCTCTACTTTAAGCACAATATTTTATAATTTTTGCTATGAGACTATACTTTTGCATTATAAAAAAACTCTATAGTACATTTGCCATGACCCCTCATCTACGTCGCATTATAAACGCCCAATGGATTCAAATGGGCCCGCAAATAAGGGCTGTCATTACGCTCAGCATGCGTCCACTCGGCACTCATGCGGTTTTAATGACTAACCAAATAGTGTACTTGACGTACACTATTGCCAAGATTTTATATCAAGTGTACGGAAATTTAGTTAAAATGTATGATACTTTTTTGTGTATGCCTAACCTCAAAATAATAAACAATATACAGTCATATATATTAACATTTAAATTTAAAAACCAGTCTATATATTTGGATTCCAGCAAGTAAATATGACAACGGCTCATTAACAAAATATTTGAGACAGATCAAGACTAGGAAAAATTTGTATTTGTTTCGGTTAATCGTACTGGTCATTTAATAACTCTATATTTTTTTAATATGAGGCATTGGAGTTAGTACCTACATTAGGGTGTTTTTTTACAAATATATAAATATATAATATATATATATATATATATATATATATATATATATATATATATATATATATATATATATATATATATATATATATATATATATATATATATATATATATATATATATATAATATTTAATATTTTGTTAAAATATTCTCAAAAAATTTCTGAAAGTTTTACCCAATAGTTTTTAATAAGTTCCAGATCAACGCTGATATATTCATATATTCTGATATATAACTGATATTTTCACCTCAATAAATTAAAATTTATATAATCAAAGTAAAAAATATTTAATTTAAAAATTTCTTGCGAGAATAAGTCTAAGTGTTTCTTTGATAATGCCAACTTCTGACATGGATCTTTGAAATATGGAAAGTTAGTCAGATAAGCCTCGAGTATCTAAGGAACAGCCTGCAATTTTGTTTTAAAAACAGTTTAAAAAGCCAAAGAAAATAGCTTTTACACATCGCACATTTTTTAAAACCAATTTTATTGGATCATAGTTATTTCGTGGACTTCATTTAAGAAAATGTGAAAACAGTTAGCATTTGAACATTTCAAAAACAATAACGAATTTATTTCTTTTAGCAATGGCTTTAAGCACCATCGAAGCCTATTTTCTTCTTATATGTTTGGACAGAAGGCTTTTACCTACAATTCTTGAAATCTATTAGTTTACTTAAGCCAGAAAATACTTCAATTTTCTGAACTAAAAACTGGTTTCTAAATCTTCAGTAAGTTTTATAGCACAGTTTCGGCATCTGCGGTTGAACGTTTTTTACGATTTTGGTCTTATTCACAGAAACTTGGAATAACTAGGAAATGAAAAATGCCATTACTTTTTGTTTAGTATTTAATCAAAATACTCAACAATGTTCAATTTAGAACTTTAGTCTGAGGAAACAGATAACAGGAAATCATGCGGTCTCAAAATCCATTAGCCTCAGATTCTGAAAAGATGATTATTACTTGTTATCGAGTATTTAATGTATCTGGGTAGTCTTAATATTTTTTGTAAGTGATATTTCATTTTTTACTTATATTCATACAACTATCAGTCCCTTTAAGTACCTTTATTTCAAATTGTTGTTGTTTGTTAAATTTATGATTATCTTCAAAAAATTTTTAAACTTGAATATTTTTTTTTATTTTTATTATGTTTTAATAAATATTTAAAGAGAATTGTAATAAAGACAGTGAAATATCAAAACATTGAATATATCAACTCGTTAGCATATATATGATATATCGTTCATATGGATATTTTGTTATTTTTAAAAAATTCCTGAAATTTAGCCCTTGTTAAAGTACTCGCCAAAAGCCTGTGAAGATTTTCCATTTAGAAATCACGTAAACTTTGATCCTTTTTTTAATTTCTTTAACTCAGCAGCATTTTATGTTATCGTCTTGCCCAAGAACGGGATTTTTTTAAAATTAAATGCTCTACAAAAGTGTCCAATTTTACTATACTAATACTACAAATTATAATTTGTGAAAATTGCATAGTAAAATTTATTTAAATCCAAATATTTCGAGAACTGTTGGTCTTAGCGATTCGATTATTAGAACCTTTTTTGTAGGAAATTAAATTTTCAACAACTTTGTCATTTATCTTTTTTGTGTAGCTCTTGTCATTCATGAGAAAATGACAGGAAAACGAGAATTTTATGAAAAAATTAGGTTTAGTGACCCGTACTACCTCGCCGGTGAGAGTTGCGACTTTGCCGCAATGGACACTTTTGTAGAGCATCCAATTATCAAAAAATCCCGTCTTTGGGCGAGACGATAACATAAAATGCTGCTGAGCTATAGAAATAAAAAAAGGATCAAAGTTTACGGCTTTTTAAATGGAAAATCTTCACACGTTTTCTGCGACTACTAAATATTAAGGGCTAAAACTTTCAGGACTTTTGGGGATTTCCAAAATTTCACTATAGGACCAAAAAAAATGTTTGCAAAAAAATCACCCTAACCTACATAATATATATAATTTGTCGACTGTTTATCACATTCAAATTAAAAATCGGTTTCATGTGTTATATATTTTATTTAAAAAAAAAAACATACTGTCACTTTTTACTTGTACTTTTCCTAGAGCTTAAAAAATTACCGATTTTTTTTAAGCACACAAAATTTTCTTTTAAAATTCGTGTAGAGAGAGTAGGGAGGAACAAAAATATTAACAGACAAATAAAACCTTAAATTATGAAGTGAAATAATGGCAGTTTTGGTTAAAAATATACAAACTGAAAAATAAACAGAAATATTTTTACTTAGAATAAGATTATTAAGAGATATAAAAACGAATGGTTAGTTAGCCATGAATGTTGGTAATTGGTATGTAAAATTTTCTGTTATTCTGTAAACAATCAATCATATTTTATAAGCAAAATCTTAAGTCCATTTCGTGTGTTAATATTTTTGGTTTTATAGTAACCAAAGAAATAATCCAGTTTCTGATTGGCCTCAAATTAGTGTAAAACTACCTCCTGTACAATAAAAGTGGGATAAGTAAAAAATTTAAAAATTGAGTTATGTAAATTAAACCAATATTAAAATAGTTATTTAACTTTCTTAAAAAATATTTTGACAATTTGACTTTTTTATTAAAAAAGTCATATAATTGCAAAAATGTTTTAAGGAAAACTTAAATTATTTTCTCATTAAGTAATTTACATAAACTCAATTTTCACTTTGTTAACTTACTTATCTCACTTTCCCCATAGAGGCGTAATTTTTTTTGCTATAAACACATATCTAAAACCTGTAAGCAAACCTCGATAACATAAAAACCTCGGCAATTAATTTTTTTTGTTTCCTTCCCTAAAGCAGAAAACCTTGCTTATTTAAAGTTTAAAACCTCTATAACTTAAAAAATAATTTTACCATTGGCCCTTGATATTTTAAAAGTAGTACCCTTGGTGACTGCCATAACTTAAAGTATTTATCAGCAAACAAAAGCTTTTCTTTGAAACTTTATTGCTTTGAACTTCAGTCTTTCACTAAAATAGCTCGTTAATAAACGTACAAAATTAAAAAATAATAAAGAAAACGTAAAATGAAACAAAATTGAATACGCTAACATATCCTCTACCTAAACCTCATTAAGTCAATATTTGAATTTTTTCAACTTCGCTAACTTCAATTTTCGATAAGTAAAAAACTCGATAACTTAAAATTTTTAACCTGTCCCTTAAGCTTTACTTTATCGAGGTTTTACTGTATTATAACATTTTTTTTTCTTGAAGCAGTCCATACAAACTTAAGGTCTAAGGATAAACGTATCAAGGTGTCTTAGGGTAAAGGCAGTTTATTACCACGGGCCTTAAAGATTTAGCGGTTTGATAAAATGACGTCTGTAAACAGCAGGTTAGATACTCGAGAGATAAAGGACTCTTAAATTGTAAGAACAAAACATTAAATTTTAAAATAAAATAAATAATTTTCCAATCACTTTGCAACCATTATTAATTTAAAACACCGTGTATAAAATTAATTTGTTAAAAAACCTCTAAAGTACTGACATTGAATTACCGACATCCAGGTACAACAAGCATGTCCAAAAATAATTCTAAAAAAGTGGCTCCTTAACGACAATAATGATGACAAACTGAAGTAAACAAAAAGCTACTTAAAAGAAAACACGCAGCATACTAAAGAGACGTGGTCGGTATAGACCGTTCGTGCCACGGTTAAATTAGGAAAATAACATCTTAAGATGGGCAAGTGATGACGCTCAACTTTCCACCTGCTCCTTTTAAATTGCAAATTGGCAGGTTCGTGTTCTCACGCTATACCATTATCGGCTGAAGTTAGCCGGTGATATCGATTGTTACGCGTAAAGGTAAAACCATATACCAACAAAATTGTACAAATACAGTAGTGAGTTTATAAATAGCCATGTCTAACTTAGCACTTGCCGCCAGCTGATTCTGCATTTTAGGTTCTCCAAGGTTTTCATTTACTGTTTGGAGATCTGTTAAGATAGTTTACTGAAAACAACGAACATAACTTAATACATGCCTATCCTATAGGTGGGAAAATATCTATAGACGTAAACGTCACAACCACCAGCTACTCATGTGCATTAAAAACTATAATTTTTTCTATTATTAGATAAGTTACCTGTGGATAAAAAAATCCTAAAACATAACCAAAACGTACCCGCAGAAGTTAATTGTCAAAAAAAACCGTTTTCGGGTGTGTTGCGTACGTTTCTTTTCGGTAATCGTATGGAAAGTACCTACTTTCCAAACAGTGTTCTTATAAGAAGGTAGCTCATTGTCCGAAACACGTCCAAGTAATGAGATTCTTGTAGAAATAGACATAGACAATGACAATACGTTATTAATCTAATGTCAAAAAAATCCAGGAACAAAAAACAATAAGTCTAGTGTGCGTGCCAAAATTGGATTCGTTGTTCACAAATATTCAAGCTGAAAATAATCTTTTAAGTATGTATTATAAAGCAGAAAGTAAACAGGTAGTTAAGTTTTATTAAATTACAAAAAAACTATTTTCTGTAAGTACAATAAATTTTCTGTACGTCAAATAAAATGCTGTGCTGGTTCGCAAATTTACAAAATTTTTTGTAATATTTCGCCATTAGTCAAATCACTGGTTTGTTTTTTTTTGTTGCGCGCAAAAAGTTTCTGTTTCTAATATATATATATATATAATATAAATTTTATATATATATAATATATATATATATATATATATATATATATATATATATATATATATATATATATATATATATATATATATATATATATATATATATATATATATATATATTTTTTTTTTTTATGGTAACGTGCTTTTTGAAAATTTCAATTTTTATAAATTAGTTGGAAATCACCCTATATAATACTATCAAAAAAGCTTATTTGTAAAAAATAAAAACAAATTACAATAGATATCTTTCAAATTGGACATTTTTAAAATTAAAACACCAATTTTAACCCTAGTTCGACTTTTAAATCACGATATAATTTTTTTCTGCGTTTTTGATCTTATAAAAACTTTAACCAGCCGCCCATGACTTCTAAAATCTATTGGAGTAATGTATTTTCAACCGACCTTATTTAATTTATTGTTTTACTCGTCTATATACTTTTTTCTTTTTAAAAGTTTCTTTAACCCCGCTTTCCGGCAACAACTCAAAAAAATGTGAATATTGAGGCACTTTCTTAATTTAATAATATCAAATTTAGTTTAAATTGGTTATTACATTTCCCTCTCCAATTTTTCTACTGTCTAAGAAAATGTGTTCGTGCGCCGATGACTTATACAATCCGTCACAACCAATATCTTCTCACTAACAAATTTTAATATAATTTTCGTGTTTTCTTAAAAGTTCTTTTTTTAACTTGCTATCCTTAAAAAATGTATTTATTTATTTTGAGGTTGGGATTCGTTTTAAGGATTTGCTTAAAACAATTTAAAAGTTCTGTACTAAACAAAATGGTTTCTCTCTGATAGAATAAACTTATGTTGAAGTTAAATTATTATTCGAAAAATGACTACAAAAAACATGCATTACTTGGCACCTGCCCTCCACCACTACATTTTTTGCATCAATTTAAATCAAGCCCTGGTTCTGACTTAGCCTAAATTTTGGGATTAGTTCTTAGGTCGAAAATAAAAAAAAATGTTTACTGATATTAAATGTTTTCATTATTTCGACGTCTTAATTTCTTTTTATTTCAATAAACTTTAAATCGTTTATAATATAAAAACTGTCGCTAAATCCATACAATTTTAATATAACCACTTTAAAAATCTTTGTTTTAAATATATTTGGTACAACACAATTGCAGGGAAGTTTAAAAACAGCGTGATGTAAAGATCCTTAAATATAAACTCTAAAATCAAAGAAGAAATCTAAAAAACAAAATTAGAAAGCGAACCAAGAAAAAACAACACGAATTTCTTAATTAAACACACATTTTTTTAAAGTACCTACTAATAAACAAAATAAGCAGAAATCCAAATCTAAGAATTATCCCTTATGACATAAAAATAGTATGCGTGCATAAGTCACAAAACAGGGCCTTAAATAAGAACTGTGTGGTGGTACCTGTGGCAGCGAGCAGCGGGCCCAGGCGTCTCCACTCGGCTGGGCTGAGCGGCCGGTGGGGCTGCGGGGGGACGCCCGCGCCCGGCCCCCCGTACTCACCCATGGCACCAGCGCCACCCTTTCCGTCCAGCTGGTACGGGGGGATACCCATATGTGCTGGTGGCGGTTGCGACAGTGGGTCTCCGTTGTGACAGAAGTATGGTGACAGGTGTCCTCCGGGACCGAGTCCCATCTTTCCCGCCTACAATAAAATAGAAAAAACAAATTAAAACAAAATTTAAATAATGTTAAACACAAATTATGCGTCAACTACTTATTAATAATAAATAATTTAATATATGTTTTATAAACAATTATCATAGAAAATACATGACTAAAGATAATTATTGTAGACGATCAAGTGGATCATAACTATCAAAGCTGAAAAATTCTGTAAGAATGTGATATTTAAAATAGTTTATATTTCCAACCAATTGCACAAACTCAGTTTGATTAAATCTATTGTACGATGATTTTATCCGCCACGTTTAGGTACACAGAAAAAAAGTCAGTGTCTATTTCTTATTAAACCTTTAATTTTGATAAAGAATTTTTCTTTATCTGGCATACTGTAGTATGTATGTTTAGTATGTTTTTTAACTTTTATGAAACTGAGACAACTTTACCAAAGACGGTAATAAAAACTATATTTTTTAATGGTTATTGTTACAGAAAGTTATAAAACAAAACCTGTAGATACTTTAAACAAAAGCTTTTAAAATAAATTTTTATTATAAAACGTTGACTCAAACTTTATTAAAAAGTCATATATCAGATGGGCACTGAAATCTCAGACAATATTTATTTTTGTAACATAATTTCTGGATGTATGATATGCACGCCTTTTTTTGATTTTTTTAATTTATAATCATAGAACGAAAAAAATGTGCTTTAAAAAAAGATTTGCCATAAATTTGCCCTGTTAAATGCGTTGTTTCTTTTTATCTTTAGGCGTTTTAATTCACATTATTTAATTTGCATAATCTACCGATATATGATAAACACATTGTAAATAAAAGTATTTCTTTAGCTTAATGCGAGGTTTATTTGACTTCTTCTCATCTTCTAATTTTAATAACATGACGGTATATCGTTAAGTCTGGCTTGCAGAAACAAGTCATTTGCCAATTTGTAAGCGGTCCATACGTTAAAACGTCGGTTTGGTTTTTAAAGTGTTAAAATATTTCATGTTAAGTACTGTTTAACATAATGTAAAAAGTTTTATACAAAAACGGCATACCTTAATTTTTTAGTTAATTTAGCAGCTTAAACGGTAGCGAATGCATGCAAACATGCAAATAATATTTGGAAATAGACTTCCGCAAGTTTATACCCCCAGAAGGCATTGTCATATTCTACAAAATGAAAACCGCCATTCTACACAAAAATGAGGCATTATGGTCTTCTTTTTGAACGTGCAATGAGTTGTTGACTGATTAAAAAACAATTACGGCGGACATGAAACACCGCCGGCTCCGAATGCCGTGAATTTTTAATCGTCGCAGGGATTAGTCCTCTCGAGCTTTACATAATCTTCTCTCCATCATCGTAGTTCGCTTTCCCCCGGCCACGATCATGCGCCTTTTCCCCTCAACCCTTGCTTATTGCTCCCTATCCGCAGTCGCTATGGAAACGGTGTGCGCCTCCGGCTTGCTATGGAAATGAATCGGGTGCATACCGAAGCTACAACATGTGTGTACATTAGGGGAACAGGTATACGTTTTCTTCTTACTTTTCATCGAAATTTATATAATTATAAAATAGGGTTGTTAAAGGAATATGAAACATAAGTAAATTCGCATCATTAAGACTCTTTTAAAAGAAGGTATATTGTATAATACATATTAAATGATGCTTTTTTTGTAAATAAATTAAATTTTTATCGTTTAAAAGGTAGTTATTTAAGGAGTTATATACAGTTAGAATTTTTTAAAAACCCATTTTTTTTTAATTTTATTTCTATAACGTACATATATTTAAATACATACACAGAAAATTTTTAGTCAATCTGCAACGTGTTTAAAAACTTTAAACGAGCTTTTCTCAAAACTTTTTTTAAAGTCGGTAAGCAAATTCTCGAAACATATTAACGGATTAGTTAAAGTTTAAGACAAGATTTTTAAAAATCCATTATACGCGTCCACTAAATGTACATTAACACCCCCATTATCTGGGAGATACAAAATAAATTTAATATTAAACGTATTATTTTAAGATTTTTTAGTTTAAAAATGTGTAAACATAAAATAAACAATTCTTTTTATTAAAAATGGTGAAAAATAATTAAACTATTAAAGGTTAATTAAAAAAATTAATAAGGCCAAGCTTCTCTTTTTAAATTTTTTATAAAATATAAATATTATATATATATATATATATATATATATATATATATATATATATATATATATATATATATATATATATATATATAAAAACATATGTCCACGGAAAGGGGAAGAGAAAACTTTTTATTTTTGTTTTTCGAAAAAAGCCTAATTTCTTGATAAAAATTTTTACTTTAAAAATAAGATTGGGATAGAAACATTTAACATATTTTTACGGGGTGTTCAGAAAAAAAAAAACTTAAAATGATACAAGAGGTATTTATTCGAGAAGATAGGAAATAAGTCACAAAATTGTTCAAAATTGGGGTTCTAAACAATTTTCGAAAAAACCCCTTTTTTATTTATTTGTGATTAAATTTTTTTAATATCGTGGCATTTATTAGAGGTGTACGATAAACAATTTGTTTCAATCGCCCATAAGAAAAAATCCATTATAGTTAAATCTGGTCTTCTGGAGGCCACTGGACTGTCCTTTGTCTCCCAATTTGGTTAAATTATATTAAAATAATTTATCACAGATTAAAAAAATTTTGTGAAAATTGGTATAAGGAACTACTTTTTGAAAACTTTTTTAACTTTTCCTATCTTCTCAAATAATTATTTGCTTGAACATTTAAAAATTTTTTCAATTTTTAATACCCCCCCAAAAAGTTAATGTTTTTTAATCTTAAAAGGGAAAAAATTTTTCCACAATAGCTTTTGGAAAAATTAAAAAATTAAAAGTTTTCTATTCAATACCTTTTGTGGACATACCGTATGTCCCCCAAAAATGTTGAATAAAAAACTTTTATTTTAATTTTTTTAAAAAATACTCTTGAATAAAAATTTGCCCTTCTTAGATAAGATTGGGATAAAACTTCTTTTATGGGGTTTTGAAAATTGGAAAAAAAATTAAAAGGGGTTGAAAATAATTTATTTGGGGAAATTGGGGGAAATAATTTTAAGGGGGAAAATTTTCAAAAGTAAAGGATATTTTAACCTTTTCGAAAAATTTTTTTTAATTTTGGATAAATTATTTTAATATAATTTTAATTAAATTGGGAGACGGACCGCCCCGGGTTAGGGGTTTAACATAATGGATTTTTTTTTATGGGGGAAAAAAAATTTTTTTCCCCTTAAAAAATCCCCATTTAAAATAAATTTAATCACAAAAAAAATGGGGCCTTTTTTTAAAAATTTATTGGAAAATTTTTTTGAAAAATTTTTTATATTTTTCCATATTTTAAAAAATATTTCTTTATATTTTGTTTTTTTAATTTTTAAATAAAATTTTAAATGTTTCTTCCCAATTTTATTTTTAGAATACAAAATTTTTATCAGAACTTTTTTCGATAAAATAAAAATAAAAAATTTTCAACCCCCGTGGACATACTTATATATATATATATATATATATATATATATAAAATATATATATATATATATATATATATATATATATATATATATATATATATATATATATATATATTTAAATATAAAAAATTAAGGAAAAATTTCGTTAGAGACACCGCAAGACCCTTTTTTTAAAGATGCCCTCGGAAATTAAGGAAAATAACTGTTTTAACAAACAAAAAATGTTAGAATACGGTTAAATATCACCATATGTGTATCACTTTTTTTGCTTTAATAGATTAAAAGATTTTATTAACAAATATTTTTAAAAAAGGAAAATATTTTTTGGGTCCTCTGACAGTATATAACCCTTTAATAAAAAACATGAAAATCAAAATTTTTCTTATAGTTGTAAAGAGATTAACATAAAAGAACGATACTTAAAATGAAAAAAGGTCAACAAATTATATGGGACATGGTAAAACTAGAGTATTGTAAAACTGCAATAAATTTTTGTAAAAACAAAAAAACGTAAAATGGACCCAGAAATTTTTACTTGGCTTTAGGGATTCTGGCGGGATTTCATGATTTAAATTAAAGTCAAAACACGGAAATTTTTAAACAATCGTTGGGGTGTTTTTTAATGGGGATAAGCAGTAATAGGCACTAAAACCAAAGCGACAATTAAAATTGAGGTCTGTTTGTTATTCAGAAATATTTTATACTATTTTACACTTTTTTTTACTTACGTAGTCTAAAATACATAAGAGTGCTAATAAAATGCTAAAATACTTAGAGTGTTAATAAAGTGTAAAATATGTTTACTATTTCCTAATGACAAAAAAAATTGTTTCTTTAATTAAATTGGTGTTAGGTGTATTGCCATCAATTTCTTCAAACGTAAGGTTTTCTTAAATCGTGTGTCTGGTAGTTACTTTTAAACTTTCTAATAAAGAATGTATTTTTATAGATTGACTTTTTGTAAACATCACAAATATTTTTCTCCGGTGATGGAATAGGAAATTGGGTGACGTTTGATAACCACCCCACTATTACTACCTGAAAACATAGATAATCGTCCGCATAATAAACAAAGGGCAAATAGGAAACTAAATGAGGACTGAAAAGGACGGCGCAAAGGGTCGAGCAAATAAATGCGAAAAATGTTTTATTTGCAAGTGCCACATTTAACCTGGTTAAATAGTCTCTAGGCTCTAAACATAGGTTTACTGGTAATAATATGTCACATAACAAAACAAGGATATTTTTACAAAATTTTTGAATCTACTTTTTTGTAATGAAATGTAAATACACAAAATGTAATCTAGAAATTATTATTTATAAAAATTTGAAGGAGAGGTCCTTCAGCAAGGAAAAACGGAATGTTGTGGCTTTCTCGTATTTGAAATAATGTGAGATAGCTACGGGTTTTTTTTTTGAACACATTTAATAAAAATGATCTGAATTAAAAAAAAAAAAAACCAAAGTTAAGTCGCGGCCTTGTCATCAAGGCCGCGACCAATATTTTATGTTTCACTTCATAACTTTAACTCTTTTAAAAAAATTGACGACTGTTTTCGGTTAAAAAAATAAACATTTTAACATTTTCTTAATCTGACACTGTATTTATTGGTTTGTTTTTGAAAATGTCTTTTTTTGGATAATTTTTAATAAAGGTTTTCTTCATTTTTAGTAACAAAGAATTAATTTAATTTATATAAAAAAAATTCATTTAAACTGGAAAATAGAAAAAAGTAATTAAAAAAAACATAATGACTTTTTTTTAATTTAAGGAAACAAAATTTCCTAATTTAGTAACCAAAATACAATTTTGAACAAAAACATCAATTCTGTCAACCAACTGATGTAATTAAAAAAGCCTAAAAAAATAATTTTTGAAAAAAAAAAAATTATTATTTTTTTTGGAAAAAATACCAATTTTTCATTTTGTATTTTTTTATAAATAATAAAGTTGTTGTTTTAAACCTTTCTTCCCAGGTATAATTTAAAGTAAGATATTTCTTGCCTAAAATCGTGAATATTGTATAATTTATTTATACATATATCCGAAAATCGAAAATAGAAACGCTGTTTGACGAAACTGATTTTAACTTAAAACATATATCAAAATTTAAAAAACCGTACGAATAGTGTATAACCGCACACCATTTGCTTCATTTCTTCTTGACCCAACACAACATTGACAGAAAAAGAAAAAAACTTGCTTTAGAGCGGGTAAATAATTTTATCCTGATTAACTTTTACTTATTATAAAATATCCTGCCAGATCAGAACCATTTACTGCCATTATGTTTGTCAATAATATTCTCAAAAATGTAAAATCCTAAGTCTGGTGGAAATCTTAACGAAACATACCCATTATTCAAAAAAGAGTTTACCATAATTAGACAGTTATTTTGTGCTGCTGCTACTTCGGAATCAGTTGAAAGAATGTTTTCAACATTTGGTATCGTCCTCTTTAATCTCAGATATTGACTAGAAACGAAAAATCTAGTAAATTAGCTTTTTTGTACATTTTTTGCTACAGTTTGTTAAATATAATTATTCCAATAGTTTTGTTTTTTTTTAAGTTTTGTTTCTTTAAAAAATGTTTTTTTTTAATTCTACTGTGTTTATAATATGTTTTTCCACCAAAGCATTTTTATATAAATCTTTTAGTGTACTCTGGTAGTTCTAGGATATTTAGATTAAAGGAGTTTCTTGTTAACGGTACCCATTTTTAAAAATATTTAATAACAATTTTTCATATTACATTTTGAAAATCGTGTTTTAAATCATCTGATTTAAATCCTTTCAAGCCTGTTAGAAAACATCTTAACACGATGGTAAAGAACCAAAATATTTTTTGGTGATAACTTTGACATATTATATACAAGTCCCTTTTTATTGTGTTATGCTAAATTGTTTGTAAAAGAAAAGTAAATGACCTACCCGATGTTAAATTAATGCTATTAATTCAAATTTGCCTATAAACTACAAATATAAAACATCATTTGTAGCAGATTGGCCTTCCCTTTGATAGCGAGTCCGTTACCCCGAATAATGGCTCGTAAATAATAACAATTAATTACGTACAAATTAAATTGCTTAGGTGTATTAGACTAAGTTATTTGTTTCTTTATGCATAAAGCGATGTTTTATAGACATAAGATGCTAAACAGTGTTTTAAAAACTTAATAACTTTAAGTAGGGTTCTTAGAAGTAAATGTGCTTAGAATGTTATTAATCTAGTGTGACTTTTATAAATATGTTTGAACTTCTCTAAGCATCTAAAATCTGTCTACATTTATTTAAAAATAACGAAAACGTAAACCACTAAATAAATATGTATCGCATTGGTTTAAAAATCTGTCACCATGCTTCAAACGTTGACAAATGAAAAGTTTTTTTTTTTGTTTTTACATAATATTCTCAAATAAAACAGATAAATATTAGTTTTTGTTTTTAAAACAAGTCAACGTTTTTATCAATTTTACCTAATACATTGATAATATTAATTTTAATTTGGTGCAGATTAGTCAATTCCCTAAAAACTTGTTTTTACTATAAAAACCGACTTTTTATTAATAACAATTTAATTATGGAACATTACAAGGGTTTTTAAGGGATTTAGATCTTAGCATGTTATTTTTTATTCAAAAATTAAAGTTGTGAACATTGTGTTTAAGTATTTACGAAAGTTAGTTAGACATTGTTAAAAAGGTAATAAACAAAATATCCATTCTCGACAAGCATTTTCCACAAATAATTAAAAAAAAATTTTTAATTGCCATTGGTGCTAAAAAACCCGTTGGTAAGTCCGTTTCCACAAGAAATTGCAAAAAAATAAGAACAATTAATTAGGTACAGATTAAAGTTTCTAAAGCGATAACAGGACTTGACTTTTGTTATTCTATATAAGAAATGAAGCTCTGTAAACGTAAATAAGTTGCTGCTCGATAATTTATTACTTTTTATAGCTTCTTAAAAGTTAATTTTAAGACGGAAAGGGATAGTACATAAGAACAATTATAGCAACTCATAGTAATTTGCTTTTACAAATGGGGTGACACCATTTTAAATGCATGTTTTTAAACACATGTAGTTTTTAAAACAAATAAAACACAAATTTCTCAAAAGCTCTATGTAAAAAAAAATCAAAAATTCGGATTGTTCCTCCAGTAATAGTAAGTCCCGGGAACAAACAAACACCAATAATAACACAGGTCCACAAAAAAAGTGGTGTGTGCTGGGCGTCGAACTAAGATTTTCTGAAGTATTCCTTTCCGCTGAACACGAATCTAAAGTCGAAATCTGGGTCCAAAAAAATTTTAAAAAAAAGGGTTTTTAGATTTTAAATTTTTTTTTTTGTTAATATATTAAAAACTATAAAATATACTTTAATTTTTTTTGTGATATAAACTATGTTTTTTTTAAAAAGACCTTTAATTTAAGTTATAAAATTTTTTTACTAAATGCAATTTTTTTTCCGTTATGCCCCCGAATCTGAATTTTCGGGTTTTTTTTTTAATTTTCCCAAAAAAAATTTGAATTTATTTTTTAAAATTTTTTTTTTCAAATTTTGAGTGATTTGGGATTTAAAAGAACAGAATAAATAATTTATAATAAAAAAAAAAAAAAAAATCACATTAATAAAAAAGATCCTATTTTGGACTGAAATATTTTGTTAAAATTTTTAGAATGAGATATAAATTTTCATTTTTATCTCATTTAATATTTATCTTATCAAAATGTTTATATAACTTTTTATATAGACAATTTTAAAAGCTTTATTTTTTTTTTGTTTTATGAATTTTTTGATTTTCCATAGTTTATATAGTCTTTCTCAAAGTGGGCAAAAAACCCCCCCCTTTGGGCGTTTGAGGTTTAAAAAGGGGGCGGTAAGGGGCCCAGAAAAATCGGGGTGCGCTAGTGATTTGGGGGGCGATGGGTGATTTGTAACTTCAGCTATTTCATATTTTAAAATTCACTGAAATTAAAATCCTTCTTTTTAAACATCCATTTTTTATTTTTTTTTTTATGTCCTTTTTTATTGTAAAATTTTTAAAATAAAAATAATAAAATATTTAATATTTTTAATGCGCTCACAACCCTATTTTTTGTTTTTAAAAAAAAAAGTAATAGGTATCTAACACGGGGAAAAAATTCGTGTCTTTAAGTGTCGCAGGTGAGGCCCCACCTCCAAAGACCCCGTATTAAAAAAGGATATCTATTGTTGCGACCAAGCTGAGCACTTGCCGAACGCGGGGTTTTTTTTTTTTACCCCAACCCCGTGAAAAATAAAAAAAAAATTTTAAAATTAAAAGGTTTAATTTAATTCACCTTTTTGGGGAACAAATATTGTACGATTTATTTGTAATCCTGGGAAAATTTAGTTCGTCAAGTTCCGGGTCCGTGTTTGCGGGTGCAAAAAGGGGGGAAAAAAAAATACACAGCCGCGGCTCGCGACTGACGTGACGTTCCGCCGCACCCCACGCATCGCATCGCTCCCATCCCGCCACTCCGCCCGTTACCCCGATACCATTGTAAATTTTTTATTATTGCTCACTGTTAAATATTGTTTATTTTGAATTCTTACCCCCAATATTGTAAAGTTTTTATTATTGCTCTTTCTGGTAAAAAAAACTAGTTTTAAAAAATAAAATTTAAAATTAAAAGGGGAGACTTCTTATTTTGGTTTTTTAAGGAAAAAAAGGGGGGGGGTTTCAAAATAACTGATTTTCGGGGGGGTTGGGGGGGAAAAGTTTGAGAACCTCTGGTTTATATAGTTGATTAAAATTTTTGATTTTTGCGGGTTTTTCCCCAATTTTTAAACTTTTTTTGATTTTTTCAAAAAATTTTTTTTAAAAATTGCCCCCCAGACAACTTTTTTTTTGCAAAAAGTGAAAACAACAAAAAAAAGGTATGTAACTATATTATGTTTTTCCCATAAAATGGAAAAAAATTAAGAAAAAATTTTTTAAAAAAAAATAAAGAGAAAAGACAAAAAATTAAAAAATTTTCCTAATAAAAATTTTTTATTGGGATTTTTTTAACTTTTTTTTTATAAATTTTTAATAAAAGGGACAACAGAATTTTGGGTTATAATGTTAGTATTAAAGCAGAACACATTAGTGTAAAAAAAACAACGATACTCCCCAAATGAGTTTTTTTAATCAATGCATTATTTAAAAGGAATAAAGACCTGAACTGCTCGACAAGCTTTATTGCTAATAAAGAATAAAATGCCCATTTACCAATTGTTGCAGATTAACTATTCCGTTTGATAGCAAGTCCGTTGGCCACGAGCAATAGCACATAAATAATTATTACAACTAATTACGTTGGTATTTAAATTGCTTAAGTGATATTAGGGCTTAGCTTTTTGTTCTTTTATGCAAGAAATGAAGTATTGTAGAGATAAACTGGCTTGGTGTTTTATTCATGTTTAACGCCTTAACGGTTGTTAGGTACAAAAATTGGACAATGTTGAAAGGTGAAAAATCATAAAAATCATTTATAGTATTTGGGTTTTTTTTGTTATTTTTTCCCCCTATAGCTGGGGGAACAAAAATAAAATTCAACAACTTTTCGAAACTACTAAATAAATTAGGCATCAATTTTTTAATTAAACTAAAACCTTGTTTCCAATAGTTTACAAAATCCGTATAAACTGTTTTTTGTTATGTAAATCCTTCTATACAGGGTTAATGGAAATAGCTGAATATATTAAAATGTGTAACTCCTCAGACAGTCTAAGTCAATATATTTTTTTAGACCAGCAGGTCTTTTATTTTCAATAAATTATAATTTTCACCCGCTAGTGACGCACCGTTGTGCGTAAACGTTGCCATAAATTCAACGTTTCGGGTGTATAAATTGACACTACCAAAAGTAATTAAAGATTGTTACAATAAATGTTGTACAACCACTACAACATTGACTAAATAAATTAATAAACATGAAAGTTAAAAAATCCGAAAAATATTATTTTAGAAAATAAAACGACTTTATTATGTAGCAACGATTTTTTGTCTTAACAAAAAGCTGGCTTTTTTATTGCAAGTCCCCCCTAGTGATAGAAAGAAGGACCAAGACCAAGACCGGGTTAGTTTTGGGTTTTTGGTTTTTTTAAAATCCGGTTTTGGGTTTGGGGGTTTTAAAAAACCCAAAGAAGGTTTTGGGTTTTTGGTCTTTGGGTCTTGCCCCCCCCGGGTTTTTGGTCTTGGTCTTGGTCTTGCTGCAAGAGTCTTGCTTTCTTTTTTTGGTAGTAAAAATTTAAATTTGCAATCTTTAAAAAAAATATATATATATATATTTTTTTAAATTTTTTTTCTAATAAATAAAGATAAAGACTTTTTTTTTGTTTTAAAATTTTAAAATATACCAAATTTTAACCTCTTTTTAAATTTAAATTATTTAAAAAGGGTTTTTTTAAAAAATGTAGGGACTTTTTTATTTTTTGCGCTTCATTTTAGTGATGGGAAAATTTTTTAAAATTTTTTTTTTTTGAAGAAGCAAAAAAATTTTACAATACTAAGTACTTTGAGGAAAAAAAAAATTTTTAATTTAAAACCAGATGTAAAATTTCCATGAAAATGATTCTGTTTTTAAAACTTTGGGTTTTAAAAATTTAAAAAAAAAATTTTTAAAAAAATTTTTTTTCAGTTCAAAAAAAAGTTTCTATGTTCAAATTAGTCAAACATTTGCCGTACAAAGTTTTTAAAAATATTTTTAAACATTTGCATATACAAAGTGGCTCGATAGTACTACAAAGATCGATATATCCGAAACCGTTCATAATGGAAAAAAAAAATTTTTCAAAAATTATGAAAAAAGAGGAAAAAAAGTAAAATTTTTTTTTTTTTCCCCAAAAATTTTCCCCAAAAAAAACCACCACCACCCCCAAAAAAGACGTCCTTTTTTTTTTTTTTAACCCCAAAAAAAAAAAAAATTATAGAAAAAAATTTTTTAAAAAAAAAAGGTTTTTCCTTTGGGGGATTTTTTTGCGGGGAAAAATTTTTGAACTGTCAAATAGGTACAATATCGACGTAGAGGGTTTTTTTTTTTTTCATTTTCGGTTTTGAAAAAAAGACTTTTTTCATTATACTTTTGGCATTGTTTTGATTTTTTAAAAACCATTTATAAAAAAAGTTTTTTATAGAAAATGACAAATATATTTTTATTAAACCAATGAAAAAATGAGCATTTATATCTTAGTTTAAAGGAAATCTAATGATCCCCAAACTGTTTTTTAGTGTGGCAAAAAAAAATAATTTTTTTCCTGGTTTTTTGGGAAAATTTTTTATCCAGTAAGTGGCATCACTAGATACCTAATTTAAAAAAAACATTAGGAATAGGTAAGTTTTTCAACCATTTTTTTGTACTCTTAGTTTTTTTTCTGTTTTCGGGTTTTTTGGGGTATCGAGCTTTGTCGGACCATTGAGTCACAAATTTTTTTATTTTTTGAAACATGTTCTTGAATCTACTAGTTATCGTTTCTAGATAATTTTTTTAAAAAAAAAAAAGGGATAAATTTTAAAAATTTTTTATTTTTTAAAAAAATTGTTATCATAAAATAATCCCCTTTTTTGGGGAGCCCGACACATTTTGCCTTGCCCCTAAAACCTTTTGTATATTGAATATAAAAATTAAATATTATAATTTAAAAAAAAAGGGCAAAAAATGCAAGAGTCTTGCAGGTCGGTCTTGGTCTTGCGTAGTCTTGCACCCCCCCGGTTTTAAATCTTGGTCTTTTGGGCTTGCATACCCCCCGGGGGTTTGGGCTTTTGGGGGGAGGGGGGTCTTTTGGCCCCCTTTTTTTCAAACAGACCCCAACCCCCGGACCAAGACCGGGCTTATCCTTTTGTCGGACCTTAAGTCAAAGGGGTTCCAGGTTTTTAAAAAAACACCCCCATCAAAAATAAAAGGGGGAGAAAAAGTCATTTGGTGGCTTTTAAAAAAAAGCCAAAAAAATTTTTTGATAAAAAAAAAAAATCCTGGTTTTTTTTTTTGTTTTGGGAAAAAAAACGTTTTTTTTTAAAAATTAAAAAAAATTTGTTATTAAAAATTAGTTTCTTTTAATAATGTAACTGGTAGGGTTTATTAAAACAATAAGGCAAACCTTCCCTCGCTATAAACTAATAACCTATGGATAATAAACTCGTAAAGAAGAAAGTAGCATAATTAGACAACATTGTCTTAACTTTTTTTTACCATATTACAGTAGAAGGAGAGAATTTGAATTTAAAAATCTACCACTTAGTGGCGGGTATGCGGTTTCTACTCACGATTTGGGGGTTTTTTACTTCAGAAATTTATAGTGGTCTGCTATTTTTAACAATTTTTATTTTACACAAGAATTTAGAGGTTTTAGAACATTAAAGTATTTCCATGGTACCCTGTATGTTTAAAACAAAAAAAAGTTAATAACTTTATTTTGAGGGATCCAAACTTACTTTAAAAATACAAATTACCATCTAAAGAGAAAAATCCTATTTCCAATCCTATTAACAGCGAAATACGAAATGTGTCGATTTTGGGAAAAAGAAATTGGCATGTGTATTTGTGTATGTGTGCCCGCGTCAATCTAATGGAACACGACGGAATGAATGTAAACACACGATCGGAAACCGCATTACGAATCTCAATTATACGGGAAAAACATATCGAAGGAGAGGCATATTTCAATATCAAAGGATCGCGCGTCGCGTTCCGGGAACAGGGATGGACTGGCTGCCTCCCTGGGGAGGAAGTTTAGGGTGCATATGATTTTGACATATTTCTTTTGATCCCAAAATATTGAATATTCGTTCCGATTGGCTTAGAACGAGGAAATTAAGTTTTAAACTTTCGTTTATAGATCAAAAATGTGACAATCTTAATAATATAACAGATAAAGTGTTACCAGGGGTCTTAAGTAAATAAAACTATTTATGGCGTTTTCATTGGTACAAAGTGACTATTGCTATGGTTTTAGTATACAAAAATAAAAGTATTTCAAATGTGGTTGGTTGGTTTAGGAATAGTTGGTCGCGTGTCCATGCTCGCACTGCAGCAGGCTTATTGTGCTACCCTTTTTTTGTTTCAGAAGTCCGCTTTTTTTATTACGTTCAATAGATTTTTACCAAGATATTCCTGAGGAAGAGGAATTCTGCTTTATATATTTTAGAACAGTATATGTCTTCTGTACGTCAGTGCATTGCGTATATTATAGGTAAGGCTATTTCCTTCTCCCCGCAAAACCTGTTGTAAAACCATTTTGTATGCCCATTTTCTGCAAGTTTTTTCCTAGATGAGAGTGCTCTGTCAGAAGTCCTACTACTTGTCTTTACTAAATGCGCGCCAAAAACAGACCTCAGCTGTTAGTTGCCTTCACATGTTTCTGACCAGGTGATCCATGTCAACGATTCAAATGTTGGTTTTGAGACCATCTGTCTATTACTGTTTTCATCGCCTGTTTTAATAGTCCGAAGAGTGGCTCTGAGCCGGTGAAATTTCTAGATGGACCTGCTCCTGCCACCTCAACTGCTTTCTCATTGCCTTCTATCCTGTGTGTCCAGGAACCCAGAGGAGTACTATCCTGTTGTTCCTGGCGGTAAGTCCTTTTAAGTCGTTCAGGTGCTCCGTCGTGATTTTGGATGTAAAACGGTGGGAGTTCAAGGCTTTCAGAGCAGACTGACTGTCTGAAGATCAAAAGAGTCCGATTTTCATTTAGTGCCTACCAATAAAACCTGCTTTAAATTATTAATGAATAAAAGTTTTTCTTTCTTTTAGAAAGTGGTGCAAAACCAAAAAATTGGTGTGTAGTTTCTTAAAAAGAAAAACCATTTTTCTTGTCACATTATAGGCGTTAATAATTGTTTGAAAAAACGTAATAAGAGCAGTGACATCAAAACTTAGTATTAACATTTAGTGGCAACAGCGTAATAACAATACCTGCTTTAAGCGAAAAAGTATACCGTAGCAAAATAGAAGGGTTGGGGAAAACCACCCCTTTTGCATTACAGCAAAGCTGTGGTATTGTTTATAAAAGAAATTGAGTAGGTGGTTTGTAAGGATTCTGAAAAGAGGATGCTGATTAGTTTTCTTTTATAGAATTTTAACGAGCTGGGAATTTTAATAAGCTAAAAAGATTGGCGAACAAGAAATACTTAATGAAAATGAACACCTTAATATAAGACCTATATTAACTAACATGTTGTTAAGGAGAAAGAAAAAATTTTAAAATCTTGGATTGTGTCTTATTTAGCCATTTTAGGACTACTGGCCACTTTTTAACGTAAAAAATTAATTTATAAAGCTTTTAGAACTTCTGCCCTTTTTTGAGTAACACTGATCCAATAAGTATCAGTTTTTTGGGATGCGAAAGGAATTTTGTTAGTGGATTACTTGCAAACTAGTAAAACAATAACTTCTGAATATTATTGTAACCTTTAAGACCAGCTAAAGAAAAAAACATCGTGAAAAAAGACTCGGTTTGCAGAAGAAAACCATTCTTTTTTATCAGCACAATGCACCGTGTCACAAGAGCATTTTGACAATGGCTAAAATCCATAAATTATAGTTTAAGTTGTTGTAGCATTCACCGTATTCACCAGATTTGGCCCCTTGCGACTTCCATCTGTTTTCAGTCCTAAAAAATTCATGCATGGAAAGCGTTTTTCATCAAATGATGAGGTCATAACAGCTGTGGAAGCGTATTTTGCAGCCCTACCAGATTCTCACTTCAGGGATGGAATTCATAAATTGGAATCTAGTTGGAACAAGTGTACTGATGTTCAGGGAGACTATATTGAATAACAAAGTGTATTTCAAACCATAAAATTGTGTTTTTCTTATCAAACCGCAAAAACTTATTGAACAACCTAGTACCCTGTAAAGTTTAATATTTTTAACCCCATACCTGACTCCAGTTATTCTACCTATGACAAAAAGTTAGGAGTGTTTTTTATATTCTTTTTATAGTCAAAAAAAGCTGTTTTACTTGTGGAAACTATGACAAATGGCCCGTGTCGAAAGTTTATGCGAAGTTAAAGAAAATTGTCGGCGGCGGCAGTTTTCTTGCCGCCAGTAGGCGGCGAGATCAAAGCGGAGAACGCGATAACTCGATCTACACATGGGCGGACCCACAGCGGCCACATCGACCGAAATCATTGGTCCGTAGAGTGCGAACAGAGCCAGGACATATACAGGAACGAATTAGATTTTTTTTTAAGTCCTTCAACAATTTTTTTTTGCTTTTCCTAGCTTTCTTGAAAATAGAACGTGCTTTCGTAGAGTAGTGGATAATTTCGTTAAAAATTTAGGGAAACACTTTTGGGGGAACGCGGAAAGTTTTTGCGCATAGAATTGATGTATAGAGGACGATCCCTGTAGAATCCGGTGAGATAATTAAAGTAAAAAAAAAAGAACTAAAAAGACGCTTTTAAAAATTTAAACTACTAATTTTTGGAATAAATTAAAAAAGAGACTTAAAAAAACGCTTTTGAAAATTTAAACTACTAATTTTTTAATTAACTTAAAGAAAGAAATTTAAAAAATGCTTTTGAAAATGTATGCTACTTATTTTCGGATTAAATTAAAAAAGAAACAAAGAACGCTTTTGAAAATTTAACCTACTAATTTTTAAATTAAATTAAAAAAAGAAGCTAAAATAACGCTTTTGACAATTTAAACTACTAATTTTGGGAATAAATTAAAAAAAGAAACAAAAAAAATGCTTTTGAAAATTTAAATTACTAATTTTTGGAATAAATTAAAAAAATTAACTAAAAAAAAAGGCTTTTGAAAATTTAAAGAACTAATTTTTGAATTAAATTAAAAAAAAAGAAACTAAAAAACGCTTTTGAAAATTTAAACTAATAATTTTTGGATTAAATTAAAAAAACAAACTAAAAAAAGGCTTTTGAAAATTGAAACTACTAATTTTTGAAATAAATTAAAAAAAGAAACTAAAAAAACGCTTCTAAAAATTTAAAAACTACTTTTAATGGCAATGAAAACTTTAAAAATAACTAAATTAAAAGCTCAACCTCAGGAAGGCATCATTTGTATTTAGGAACGAATTATTTTTTTAAGTTGGCTTTCTAACGTACATTTTACTTCCTAACTATAAAAAAGTAATTCAGGGGTGTTAAATCTGGACCTCTTGACATAGCCGTTAAACAAAAAGGTAGCCTTGTCAAGAAAAAATATTTTTTTTAGGAAATTATCAATACTCCAATTATGGTAAACATTTCAATTCTTTCTCGTTCTGTTAATTTGACCATATGTTATCAGTTTTTACAAATTTGATTTTTAACTCCAATTGAGGTTACTATTTGTCATAAACTAGATTTCTTAAATCAAATTTTGGTGATAAATTCTGCTGTTAAGGTCCTTACCACCTTGTCATCCTGAAATATTAACCACAGACCGACAAACACACACGACATACTTTCTTCCATATTAAAAAAAAAAAATTAGGATAATAAATTAAAAAAAAACAAAACATTTATACCAATATAATCATTTTTTTATTCCACATTATGCATATATCGCAGAAAAATCGGTAGGAGGATATTAGCCAGTTTATAGTTTGGAAATACCTCACCCCGCAGTATCTTAAATAACAAAAATAACTCGTTTTTATTTTGTATTGACGATTGAAAAAAGCAAATATAGCTGTAACTCTAGTATTTTCCTCTCAATTCGTCGGCTTTCACGATTCAAAATCCCTTTTGATCCCTCTTAGGGCCCATTCTTTATATATTTTGCATTTCTACCCCTCACGCTTAGAGCATAAAATAAAATAAGAAATCCTCTTTTCCGTTTTCCTCGCCCACACTTTATGTTTTAACATAAATAATATGTTTGATAATGGTATTCATTCATCGTAGGATATTCTAAAAATATGCATAAAAGAATGGATCAAGCTAAACCGCCTGAAGATATTTTTTACAAAAAAAAAACAAACAAAAACCTAATGTTAGCAAAACTTTACGTATGGTTATTTCTACGCTTATCTAACACTCTATAAGGCTGCTTAATGAGATTTGTCGTCGAATTAAAAAAAAAAGAAAAACAATTTTAATCTTTGAAACATTTTTTATTTTTTAATATAATCTCCCCTTAACTTCAATACACTTATCCCAGTTTATCTTCTAATTTATAAATTCATTCCACAAGGCGAATTCAGAAGACTATTTAACATACGCTTTACGGCTGTTATCATCTCTTCGATAGATGAAAATCATTTCCCACGCATAAATGTGTTCTGGTTCTGTTCTAACCAGAACAGCCAGAAGTATGAGTGAGCCAAATCTGGCCATAGGGCGGATGTTGCAACTTTTCGACCTTTAATTCACTGATTTTTGCGATGATTTTTTTTTCTTTTCTAAACCAGATGATTGCTTATGAATTTATTACACCCAGGGATCCAAAAGGTCACAATAATAATCTCAGTTTATCGTTTTACCAATCTTAGGTAATCTACAAAACAAAATCTCTTTCGCATCCCAAAAAACTGTGGCTACACCTTCTTGGTCAATTTATGGCGTCTAACTCGTGCTTTGGAGCTGGGTTCACACCACCATTTAGTCTTGTTTTGATTTAGGATCATGGTGGTAGACCCAAGTCTCATCCATAGTGATGAAAAGATGCACAAAAAAATTTTTCTCCATTTTAAAATGCTCCAAGAAAGTTAGTAGACCCAAGTCTCATTTTTTTTATCTTGAGACAGTCCACGAAGGCTAATGCCTAAGTACTAACGTACCGTGGGTGGCTTAAGTGTATTGAGAGGGAGTTTGTTCACACGGGACTTAAATATTTAGAGATTGGGAGAAGAAGAAAAAACTTCTGCGGGCAGCAGGTTCCATAGTCTTGACACTCTAGGGATGAAGAAACTAAGAAAGCGGGAAGTTCGGGGCCTCTCTAACTGAACTGTAAAAGGATGCATAAAAGTTGCACTACGTGTTGCTCTGCTGGAAGCTGCCAGAGAAGAATTATACTGGCCAACTCCTCTGAGCAGAAGCCGTGAAAAGACCTATGGAAGAGCGACAGATCCCCTACAGCTCGACGGTGGGCAAGAAGAGGAAGCCTTTCAGTGAGCGTGGGATCATTAATAAGACAAACGACTCTTCTTTGAATGGAGTCCAGCATGCTAAGTGTTGTAGGGGACGTCATTCCCCAGACATGAGAACAATATTCTAAAGAGGGTCTAATTTGGGATACATACAGAGTATACAGATTGGAAGAAGAGAAATACTTTCTGGCTCGAAAGAGGAATCCAAGCTTTTTTCAAACTGCCGAGGCTATGGATGTAATGTGTTTGTGCCAGACGAGGTTATTCTCAAAAGTAACGCCGACAAGATTAAACGACTCTTTGTTCTGCAGAAGTTGGCCGCTCATATGTAACGGATGAGCATTGGCAGACTCTTTTCGCGACAGCGAACATGACTGTTTTCGAGGCATTAAACTGAACAAGATTTTTGGCGCCCCAATCCAAGATAAGTTTAAGGCCTTGTGAAAGAGATATTTGCATTGACCTGCGCTTGTTTTCCAAATCAGAATTACATGGTGGCTTAAGAAATTGAATACCAGAGTGGAGGGTACTATCGTCAACAAAACTATGAATGGGATTGATTGAAGAGAGAAGATCGTTAATGTGTAGAAGAAAAAGCGTGGGTGCCGGCACTGAGCCCGGGGCACCCCAGCATTAATTTGGTAGAAGCTAGAAGAATGCCCATTTACAGTAACTGATATACGTCGATTAGAAAGGAAACTGGAGAGCCAAGAGCAAAGCTTAGGTGAAAGACCGTAAAAAGGAAGTTTGTTAAGAAGCCCATCATACCAGACCAGATCGAAAGCTTTGGATATGTCAAGAGCAACGATTTGGGATTCACCAAGGAACTCAAGGGACTTGCTCCAGTTGTGTGAGACAAAGAAAAAAAGATCAGCTGTGGATCTTCTGTGACGGAATCCATACTTTAAGATCATCATCCATAATAATGAAAAGATACACAAAAAATCCTTTTTCTCCATTTTAAAATGTTCCAAGAAAGTCGCAAACAACCCAAAATTTTACCCAACACATTGCTTACACTGCCTATGGCTTCGACTAAATCTCTCTAATTATTATTATCTGTTCTGAAATAAAAAAAAAAAATAATAATAATAGCGAAGATTTTTCCAGGATAAAGAAGTAGTAGAAGCTTTGGAAAATTGGTTAGTTGACCTCGTCGGTCACTATGAA
Organism: Listronotus oregonensis; assembly: GCA_019359885.1. Lineage (NCBI taxonomy): Eukaryota > Metazoa > Arthropoda > Insecta > Coleoptera > Curculionidae > Listronotus > Listronotus oregonensis. The sequence continues at coordinate 79,112 of JAHBCN010000099.1, read as the reverse complement.
CCGTAAAAATTCACTAGTTTATGTTGTCCATGTGACCTTCGATTTTTGTATTTGCAAATATAAGCTTATTTAAGTCAAATTTATAAAGGAGTTTGTGTGTCCTAAAATATCAGAAATCCACTTTTATTTGTTAACAATGTACTATCAGTTACATTATTTTAGCATTTGTCCCATTTGAATATTTTAAATAAGGCCCTTTTCAAGAAAACGGCAATAAAGATACCCTATCTTCGTCTCTTCGTCTTATTTAAAATGCAAATTTAAGGACCAAGCTCGGCGACGAGGACACAGAAAGCGTTCAGATGAGCCACAAAATTAGGTAACTTGGAACGTGGAGTAAAAGGATGAGGTAAAAACCCAAATTAAGGAAGATCGTGCATATTCATGAAGCGGCTTTTTATTGTATTCTGGATTTTTAAATCAATTTTCAGTGCCGCTGGAATTGGGTTTTAAACTTTAATTTAAATTTCCAATAAAAAGGAAAATCCAAAACAAAAAATAGTTTTTGTTTTAATTTTACTTATCAACTAACACGATTATGTCTTAAAGAAGTTATAGATACTATAGAAAAGTCGTATAAGGATTTATAAATAAAAGCTATAAATTACGGATTTAAAAATATATCGTCACTTCGGCAAAATTGAGGCATACCCAGGTCCAAAAATGCAAAAAATCGGATACAATATGACAGAGAGTACCTTGGAAAAGTTATTAAATACTTCAAATCCGCCACTAACTGACTAATATTATTTTTTAACCACAGCTCAAAGCGTCGCATTTTTATTTCAAACAAAGTTTGACTACTCATTAGTACTCAACACAAAATTTTAACGATATAAGGATTTCTATAAGAAAAGTGACTCTTTGTTGTTGTGACTGTTTTAGTGTAAGTTTTCATTAATATAGATTAACATGTAAAAAAAAGACTCTAGAGGTAACCTTTTTTGTCTTAATTTATTTTTAGGAAAAGTGACATAGGAACAAAAATACATGGGAATTTGTTTTTTAAGTCTAATATTAAAATAATTTAAAAATCATAACCTAATATCAATAGGGTGAACAATTTTTTTATTTAGTGAAAAAAAATATCTGAAAAGTAACTTCTTAATTACTGCTTACGTAGTAAGAGCTTTAAAATCTCAGATATTTTTGTTGGCCTTTTTTTTAATAAAATTTTTGAGAAAATTCAACTTTTTGTACAAAAGAGGCAAAAGTACAAAAATTTTATGGCAAATGGGTTGCCTAAAACATTATGGTCAAGGCTATGATTAATTTGGAAAAAAGGAAAATTTTTGCTCTCCCTGTATAATGTCAATTCTTATTGTTTTATTCTACATGACAGTACTAATATACCACTTTCCTTTTTTTCAATTTTATAAATAAAGCCATTGAAAACTTTTAAAATTTATAATTAAGTCATTTATTTAAATTTTTATTTATAAATTAAATATTTTAGTAATATACAGGGTGTCCCAGAATATGTCGGCAATCTTTCGGAAATAATAGAAAACCTAAAAATATTATGACAATTTTCAATAAACTTTTTTCCTACGACCCTCCCCTACGGAGATACAGGTACATAACGAACGCTCCTTAAAATTGTTTTTTTTTAATAACTTTTAAAATACTATAACATGTAAATTATTATTTTTTTAATATATGGTACCTAGATATTTTTTTTGAAAATAAACCAATTAAGTCATATTTCGCCTATTTAGTTTGCCAGGGACGGACAAGCTCTTACACAATAATAGCGATTTTTTTAACACCTGTATGATAAAGGCTCAACAATATTATTTTTAAGTAGCTTTAACCTAAAACTAAAAAAAGATATTCTTGATTGATTGATGTCAATGATTTATTAAATATTGTCGTTCAATTAGAAAACACCCTGTATAATGTAAAAAGAAATTACCAACCATAATATTTTATTTCTCGTAAACAGTTGATTTTATCGATGTTAATAAAAATATATTTTTTTTAGTTTTAGGTTAAAGCTACTTAAAAATAATATTGTTAAGCCTTTATCATACAGGGTGTTAAAAAAATTGTTATTATTGTGTCAGAGCTAGTCCGTCCCTGGCAAACTAAATAAGCCAAATATGATTTAATGGGTTTATTTTAAAAACACTTATCTAGTAACCATCATATTAAAAAAATATTTATTTACGCCCAGTATTTTAAAAGTTATTAAAAACAAACGATTTCCAGGGACGTCCGTTATGTATCTCCGTAGGGAAGGGTCGTAGGAAAAAAGTTTATGGGAATTTGTCATAATATTTTTAGGTTTTCTATTATTCCGAAAGATTGCCCACATATTCTGGGACACCCTGTATTAAGTACTGCCATGTAGAAAAAAGAATTGACATTATTTAAGGAGTATTATAAATTTTTCATTTTTTCTTTTAATTAATTACAACCTTGACCATAATTTTTTAGGTTAAACATTGGCCATACTTTTATTTACACAGTATATTTGATAAAAACTAGTTTTTATCCGGTTGGCAGATAGATAAATGTCGCCTCTAAAAAATTCTGATTTCCTTCTGAGCCTGGGTAATTCCAACTTTCAGGCCCCATACAATTATATCCGCCATGGTTATATCAAGGCTCTGTGGGGGCACAAAATTGAGCCATTTGCAGTAAGTCTATAACTCTACGAGCGAACTGTGCAAGCTAACACTTTGGCCTAGGATTTCAATTAAAACACATTTTGTTTTTAATATTCTAAGAAAATAGCATAAGCATAATATCTTCTAGGCAAAATTTTTGATTTTTTTTGTGCCCCTGTAAAAAAAATATATTTTTAATAATATGAATATTATCTGTTACAGCAAAAACTTTTATTCGGAGTGGCATTTTTTCGTGTCTTTTACTTTTTGGTTTATGAACACTTCATTCGCGGACACACTGTATACCTATGCATACAAAGAAGAAATCAGATTTGGTTTGGACACATGTCACTTGTCGATAATAAAAAGTTCCCCCGATTAACATCATAGATAAAATCAGCTAAATGGCATTATTACAGAGAAAGTACATACATACACAAAAGGGCGATAGTCCCCTATCTTTATGGATAGTACATTATACCAAGGGCGTATTATAACCTTATGTCAACAAGGGTGATATTATAGTTTTGTATAGTTGTCCCTGGAGTAGCCAATATATTTTTTAAAAATATGTATGGATGCCTTAAAAAATTACTTATGAATTACTATTGAAGTTTATTGAAGAGCATGCAAATCTACGTCCCTGGTAAAAACTTTAGATTTATCGGTTATACCGGTTGCCGAGAATAAACCAGTAAGTAATGGCTTTCTTTTGAAAATATTGAAGTTTATTGAAGAGCATGAATCTACGTCCTGGTAAAACTTATTTTAACCGGTTCAGTTAGATGCTATATTTAAAAAATTGTTACTTTGTTATTGCCCCATATTTATAAACAAAAAATAAAAATACCAGTTAGTTGTCATTTAAAAATTTAGTGCTTTATCATTATCAAAAAATTGTGCAGCGAAAAGATTAACCATGAATTACACTACTGAAGAAAATGTATTCATGATTAATTAAATGGTACTATGAAGAAAATTGTTACCAAAAGACATCAGACGTGTTCGCTGCTCAGTATCCGAATAGACCGATATCCGGAAAATGAACAGTCGACAGGACAATCAAAAAATTTGAGACCAAAGGCACAGTAATAAATAACTACAGATGTGAAGCAAGTTAATATTAAAAAGAAAAAAGTGTGAGAGATGATAGAGACTTGGAAGTTTTATTGCACGTGGAAGAAAATGAAAGGAAGGTGATCACAAGGAAACTTCAGGATATCATAGGAAAAATCACTCAACAGTGCTCTGAATTTTGAAACGGTATAAATACTTTTTATACAAAAATATGAAAGACATTAAAATCTAAGGAATGTGGATGAAATAAAACGGCAGGAATTTTCTTTTAATATAATGGAAAGGGCAAACATGGACAGGGAATTTAAAAAAAAATGTTTTACTGACGGATGTACATTTACGTTAAACAATGAACCCAATCATCAAAATTACCGATACTGCACCAAAGAAAACCCACACAGATTTGTCGAAACGAGGACGCCATATCCACAGAAAGTACAACGTATTATTGTACCATTTTTTCTTAATCGAAATTTAAATGCAGAATATTATTTGGAACCACTCGAAGAACAAATTTTACCTACTTTAAATGATGCCTCCAGGGAAAATCAGAAAGTTTGATACCAAATTGATGGCTGTCCGGCACAGAATGAAAATGTTTTTAGCCTACACCACACCATAAATTGGCCGGCCAGGTCGCCTGATATTTCGCCAAATGACTTCTTCTTTTGGGGCAATTTACAAAACAAGATATACAAGGATAAAAATTACACTAATCTAGACGAGTTAAAAAATGCTATTTCTGTAGAATGCAACAAAAAATTAATTTACCAGCTAGCCAATGTAAGAAAACAATTTTATGAACGTGTGGGTTCTTGTCTAGTAGCCAATGGAGGAATATTTGAAACCTTTCTTATATCTTAAATTTATTTTCAATACATTATTTGTATTAGTATTAATATTTTATTGAAGCATGTAAATATTGTAAATGTCATAGTTCTTGCGATTTGTTACTTTAATCTTTTCGCTATCCTATTTTTTGATAATGATAAAGCACTAAATTTTAAAATGACAACATTAATTCACAACTAAATAGTATTTGGATTGTTGTTTATAAATATGAGGCGATAATAAAGTAACAATTATTAAAAATATATTAGCATCTAACTCGCAAACGGTGTAACCGAAAAATCTAAAGTTTTTACCATGGACGTAGATTTGCATGCTCTTCAATAAACTTTAATAAAATTTTTCCCCAAATAATTAGGAAAGCCAATAATTGACCCCATTAAATGTTACATGGGATTTCCTATATCCCGCTTGACAATGCACCACCCGGTATATGCATTATTATTTTTTATTAACAAAATTAATCAAATAAATAAATTACAACAGAACAATTTTATAACAAATTTTAAATTAGATACTTAATTTAATTATTTTTAATATATTAAGACTAAAAAAATTTACGAATTATTAATAAAATAAAATTTTTTCCTGATATATACAGCAAGAATGGAACTCTTTGAATTGTTTTTAATATTTAAGCTGCGGATAAATCGGCATTTTATAAATTGGAGGCAGCACTAATTTTTTTTACTGCCAAAAGCTTGGGAAAAATTAAAATTGTGTTCTCGAACTCTTATGCGTTGTTACGTTGGCTAAAATTAATATAGTACGATATAAGAAACCAGTGCTAAAGCATAGAGTGACGACTCACTAATCATAACTCTATATGGGCATTTCTCTGTAAACTGTCCCCTAGTTAGTTTTTTTCATAGAATAATAGTTTCATTAAATTATTATCATTGGGCAAACCTAAAAATCATACGAAGCACAACGTAGAAATGAAGATTAATTGTATTAAATGTTATTGAGGTAGTTTTCAATAAGAGCCAGGGGACTGTACGTAAAAATTGGGGACTAAATACACATTGATATTTTTGATGCATTATTTACTTAAAAAATAGATTCCTCTGATATTGTCAGTAAAAAGTTCATTAGATTTTAAATATTATAAGTATGAATTTTTTTAAAACATGTAGGGGACTGTTCTTTGAGATTTATAAAAACGTTTTTGATGTAATAAACTTTATTTTATTGGATAGTATACGATGGGCCGCGGTAAATTAGGTGATTATCTTTTTAGGTTAAGTAGAAATTATAAAATAAACTATATTTTTTATATTATATCGGCCTGGCCTGGGACAGTGAGTTGCCCAGCTTACGGAGAAATACCCATATATATTTTTAAAAATTTTCTAGATGTTTCATAGCAAAGATTTCAAATAGTTTATGTAAATACATATAAGTTTTTAGTCAAATATCTTGTTGCATTTTATTTAATTTATTAAAGTATAAATGCTACGTTTTAGTAGGCCTGCTATGTATTTTTGTAACTACAATTTTATTATTGAGAAAATATATTCTAAGTTTAATGATCCGCAAATAAGGATGTATAGTTAATTTACATGCCACATCTTTCAGTCGAATACAAAGAGTTGTTTTATGTGAATCATAACTCTTTTAAATAGTGGGCAAAAATTTTTATATTTAGAAAATATAGAATTAGACCCATATTGCACCACAAAAGTGGTATTTTAAAGAAACGAAATTCTCGGATCAAAAACTTTGAATCTACACGTTGCATTTTAATTTTTAAAAATTTCTGAGAAAAAACCCCCGGACTCTCCGTTTTCGTTTGGGGGGTGTTCCATACTCCCCAAATCCCCCGGTGTGGGGGGGGAGGGCGCAAATTTTAAGCCCCGCCAAGGGCGCGGTCATACCTAGATACGGCCCTGGGTATATCTTATGCTGTTTTGTCATGGTTGTGCGAGTTTCAGTATGCACAAACTATGCAATATCATCATCGCATTTTAATTTTAAGCCGTCCAATGCCTCTTTTCGCGGTCCAAAAAGATCCCACACAAAGATCACATGGTAATAACTGGATGGATTTTTCATCAAACTTAAAAAGTTGAATAAATAACAAAAGAATAACTATGCTGCCATTTTGATAATAATATATTTTCAAATACAATAAGCATAAACGGGAATTTAAAGATAAACGGGCATTAAACTTGTCACAATAAACCATTTAATCCGGAAAAAAGACCGACATAAACTGAGCAAAAGAGTGTTAATCCACTCGGCTAGTGTCACAATCGAAGTGGCGGATTTTCTCCACTTCGTCTTCAAACGAATAAATCCTTTGAGTAAAAAGAGATGGAGATAGCTTAATATATACTCCGAAAGACGATCAAAGGAGTTTTTAATTTTTTCCTTATTACTTTGCTTTACGCTACCTTTTGACCTGCAGACCTATATTAGTTGTGTCGAGGGCTTTGCCCTTAATTTTACGATTTGTGAATGAAAACTGTTGTTTTACTGGAAATGCTGCACTTAAAAGAAGTTTACGAAAAGTAGCACAATCGTTATTGGACAAAATGTGTTTAAAGAATTATAAGCTGAACTTTACAACCCAAATGAACTGGTAAAAATAAGGTTAAAATTATTTAATTTTTATTGCAAGGGTCTTGTACTTACTACAGATTATATACGAACTTAAAAATCTACATTATATACACAGGGTATTTCTTTGATAATGCGAAACATTTTACAAATAAACTCCTTGGATGAAAATGGGAAAAAAGTTCGAATAAACATATACCTTTTCCCAGAGTAGCAGATGATTACAAATACCGTTGTAAAAAAGCCTTGGAAAACATCAATATTTATCCCAAACGTCATGGATCCATATTTATCCACATTTATAAAATATATTTTTTAACTTTTTAGCCTCAAAGTTTAAAAGTTGAGAAGTCTGGAAATATGCTTATAGAAACTTTTTTTTTTGTATTTTCATCCTAAGAGCCTGGAAAATTGTTCGCAATACTAAATAAATATTCTGTATATGGATAATTTACCATAAATAATAGTAAGAATAACGTAAAAATCCGGTTCAACAACAAACATTTATTAAAAAGTCTGACCGGTCCCAGGGTATAGAAACGACTGTGCTTAGAATTGACAGATTATATAAAATAATATTTAAAAACCAGACCCAAAAATCAAAATGCCTATCTACGTTTCGGTGGCAAGTCTACCATTATGTTTAAGATAAAATCAATGTAATAAACTTTTTCTTCTTTTATTTTGTTCCAGGCGATCCGCTAGTTCATAGATGTTAGTAGTTTCTGAGCAGTTCAGTTCTATCCATTAGGACCAACTCTCCTCATGGAGCGTATAAAGAAAGGAATTTCTGGTGACCATCTTAACAAATATTTACTTAAACCATTTCAAATTATCCAAATTTCGGTAAAATTTAGAAAACCTTGAAAATCTAAAGAATTGTGATGTATTTCGTTCATTTCCTTAAATTTACCCACCGCCACCGCATGGCGGTTCTCGTTTGACTTGATAAAGGAGAAAAGCGTCAAACCATTTTCTCCATTTAAATCTGGTTTGTGAAATGTATTATTTAGCGTTTTAGTGCGGTTTGATGTGTGATGTATTTTGTAGGGAAGTTAAAAACACGGGTAAGTAAAATTTTTGTGTGCAGTACCCAAGAAAGGACGACAATCATCAGTATTTACACCCGAATGCCTCTTATGAATTTTTTATTGTGCTAAGAAAATTTGCACGTACGCAGGTTAACTTTAACCAAACTTTTTGTATGCAGTTTTACAGACATCACAGAATAAAAAAATCAAACAAATAATCGTACTAGTACGACTAGATTTTTCTATTTAGATAATCCAAAAAATAAAGCAAATATAATGTATTTTTAACCTAATTTTTACATGTGTTATTTATCAGTCATTGTTTTATTTTACGCTATATATTCGGAAAGAATATCTATCAAAAACTGTAATTTTAACTTGTATTTTTTCCTTTGCCCGTTGTATTTTTAAGGTACATAGTATTTTAATGCTATTATTAGTAGCTCATAATGTTTTGTTATTGTGTGTCAAAATTCCTGATTGAAAGAACGAAGTTTCAGATACAACTGAAAACAATACATCAGTTTACTAATCCTAATTTTTCTACCCTTCTTACGATTTCTTTCTTAAAATATGTTTATAATCTAACAACTTAAATTGCAAGTTTTAAAAACTTGCTCTATTTAAAGCGGCTATTAGAGTTCGTAGGCTCGTCACGAAAAATATTTTATTAAAAACACCCTGTATATCTTTATAATATATAATTCTGTATGTTTAAAAACATATATTACGACTTAAAAGTAATAAATATGTAATTTAATACAAAACAAGATCTTTTGGCGATTAACGTTCACCCCGGCACTTAAAGCTTTTAAAAGCGCCAATTTGTTCATGTTCAACCCCCTCATTCGTACCCTTTATAGCGCGATTCATGATAAATACGTATAATAACCACCAGGCCCCTTATGAATAACTTGGTGAACTGGACCTATAATTAGTTTTAAAGGCTGCTTAAAACGACATCATTTATACATGTATTTTGGGATTCGTGGAGGCATATTTTTTATTGTTTTATCATAATGTAAAATATAGCTATAAGCACATAAAGTAATGTTTATGTACGTATAACATACAAGATTTTATGTACGACAACATTATAAAACAGTTACTAATAACTTACGAACTTTTGTTTTGTTACATTTCAAAACCCCTAAATACCAGACCTGTTGTTGTCAGTGTCAGGCCTGTGACATCAATAATACTGCAATGAACAAATATAACCAAAATGCCAAAAAACTAATAAACGTCAATAAATACTGTTTAAAATAGGAATTGGGTATAAGAATTTTAGTGTAATGTTGTGTATGTTAATATTAAAGTTGGAAAAAATACGGTAATTGTCTAGAAAGTTGCCTCCACTCTGATTTTGACAAATTTGGTATACGGGGGTTTTTGGGGCGCTGATCACGAACCCAAAAACATTCTTTGGCAACGTTTCGTTTTCGAAATATTCATCATCAAAGTTAATCAAACTAACCTCGTTTACACTATTCCTCTTTTTTGCACAGAATTTTTGATTTTTACACTAAATTGGAACATAATATTTTATAAAAACCTTTTGAAAACCTGTTTTTATATTTATTTTATACCTTTTTACCATTTAAAAGAAACCTTTACTTTCAAACGCCGCAACCATGTATGCACTAGATTATTCAGCAAACATGGCCGCCGCGTTTGAAAGTGAAGCTTCGCAATTTAATGGAAAAAAAGTGTAAAATAAACATAAAAAATAAATGTGTTTATAAAATATTATGTGCCAATTTAGTGTAAAAATTATAAATTGTGTTTAACAAAAAAGGAAATGAAGTAAAAATGAGGTTAGTTTGATTTTCCACTTTGATGATAAATATCCCGATAACGAAACGTTGCCGAAAAAAAGGTTCAGATTTGTGATCAGCGCCCCAAAAAACCCCCGTATACCAAATTTGGTCAAAATTGGGGTTTAGGGAACTTGCTAGACAATTATCAAAAATATTCCTAACGTAGTTTTGGATATTATGCGAAAGTTCTAAATTAAGACTTATTTTATTTTACTAGTTCATAAAGGACCCCTTTAACGGCCGCTAAACTGTTTAATAAACAACTGTTTATAATGTATTCGTACATAAGATTGTTTATACAGTTTTCTACAATCAAATGTTTTTATTTTAACATTTTGTTATATCAGCGATAAAGATTTTCGGAAATTTCCCTCACCCTATAACAACCAAATACACCAACACTATAAAAAATGAAACTAAACTTTATCTAATATCTCAGATTATCAAAATGGATTTAAAATTCGCGTCGGCAATCCCGTCGTAAATCTAGCAAGTCGAGTGTTCAATGGAATCTTGTAAACCTTTTTTTATCAGCGCCCCATAAGAAAAGTAACACGTATTTAAATCTGGACAACGTGGTGGCCATCTTATTGTTGCAGCATTTCTTTTTCCAATCCAATTCCATCCGCATATTGATCATATAAATATTGCCATTTATCATGGCTCCCCTTAAAAACAAAAAGTGGCAAGTTTTCTAAAAGAATTGGTAATGTGTTTTACAAAAAAATTTTTGGATTTTCATTTGAGATGTCTGAAATCGCAACTGGGCCAATAGGGTAGCGTCCAAGTTCTTTTTTGTAGAGCTTTAATAAGTGTATTCTGCCAAATTGCGGCCATTTCGCACATGTTTTTTTACTTTCTCTGGACATTGTTATTAAAATTAATACATGTCTTTAAGAAACTGGCAATATTTCTTCCGGTAAAAGCGCTTTTACAACAAAAAATGTTAACTGAATTAAATTACTAGATTCACAATCTGTGTTATCATAAGGTTATTGATACAGAACTCTCCGAAAATATGTTTACTGATGAAGTCATTTGCATACACTTCCACGTCTTTATGGATTAGTAAAACATAACCTTAAAAGGTAGAAAATTTATAAATTGAAAAAAACTTACGGTGATCTTTAAATTATGTCGAATGTAGGTAGATAAAAAAAATGTTATTGATGGGTGTTGCAACAGTTAGTTGCTTTATTGTTTTATATATATGGAAAAAGTGTTAACTAACAAGAAAGATCACAAATGAAAAGCTCTTATATTTAAAGAGAAAAACTGATGTATTTAGAATATAAAATTCGGAAAGTAAATTAAAATTTAAGAACAAATTTGACGAAAGAGAAACCTCTGATTTAATAATTAGGGTCATGTCCTTAGGCGGACGACATACCCGAAAATTGTTCTACCTCAATTCTTATGCATTTTCCCAATTTTCTTATTAAAAATATAAAATATGTTTATCATTTATATTTCTCAAATTTTAGTTAGAAGTATTAAACGTGTAAAATACAAAATAATTAATTATTATGTCAATTTCCGGCACAACTATGAGAATAATTTTTGGAATATTTCTCGTAAAACGACTCTAAGTGATGTACTTTTTAAGCTACTGTTTTAAAAAAAGCGGGTTTCTAAAAGGAAAATCTGTTACAAAAAAAGAATACCCGTAACATATAAATTTATAAACATCCCATTACCTGATTGTTGTTTTCATACCGCAAAACTTAGCAGATGCACGCTTACCTGAAAAAATAATAATATTTTATAAATAAATTGAGCAATATTACATTTATTTAAATCAAACAATGTTTATAATAAAGTTTACCATTTACTAAATTAATTTAAACAAAAATAATGTCAACATTATTTTACAAAAGAGGAATAAATAACTCGGCGTTAAAACGAGCCGAAATTAATGTTTAATAAATTATGTTTTAATGAAAACGCCACTTAGTTTTACGTGTTTATATTGTTATAAAATTTAATTTTACCAAGGGCTGTTATAATTATCGAGGATTTATTATAAAATAAATTATTGCGATTATGTTTGTCTTTTACATGCTACAAAATAAATTTGCTTTAAAATTAGTATCACTCAGATGGCCTTTTTGTATCAGCGTTCACTGGTAGTTTGGAATTCCTATAAATTTGTACCTCTAATAGTCCAGGAGCCCACCGCACAAAAGCTGGCCAATAAGAGATACGCATGAAACTTTTTGTTAATATTACCATAAACTTAAGTCAATTTAAAGCCGCAATCGCGCCTTAGCTCAGCAGGTTTAAGTTGCATATTTTTTTTACCTAGGAAAAATTGCTAAAAATGGTTTTTTTTTCAACGTAACTCTAAAAATAATAATTTTTAGGACAAAAAGGTATATAACCAAAATAAATGGTCCAATAAAACTACGCAATATTTCTTTAATAAATTTTTTGTAGCTCTTTTAGTTTTTGAGATATTAATGATTTAAATTTAGAATAAAAACGCAAATATCTTAAAAACTAAAGGAGCTACGAAAAAATGTAATAAAGAAAAAAATGGCTTTTAAAAAGCTCTATAAAAATGTTTCTTACACATTTTTAATAAAATAAGTAATAAAGAAGATATAAGCAAAAAATTGATTTTGACCAAAAATTTTGCTCCGAAGCAGAGATAAAAATGAAAAAAAAGTTAAACCTTAGTGTTGTTGTTTTTAGTGTAAATGGCTTTGTTTATTGATTTTTATTATAAAATTTGCACAAAAAAATAATAAAATGTGGAAATCTTGAAATTTTTAAAGGATAAACAAAACGAATAGGAACAAAACTGTGGATCTTAAGATTTTAAACAAATATGTTTTTAAAAATTATTTTGCACTTATAGTTTTAAATAAACAAAACATAATAAGATATATATATATATATATATATATATATATATATATATATATATATATATATATATATATATATATAATATATATATATATATATATATATATATATATATATATATATATATATATATATATATTAATTCGTAAAAATATTCGAAAAAATTGTTTACGTAGTACTGAAGGTTTCACGATTTTGTGTCACTCTTGTGATATAAGTTTTTTCGCTAAAGCTGATGCAATAATTTAAATAAGTTTAAAAAATTGACCCTTTAATAAGGGAAAATGTAGCATAACTCACTGTTGTTGTGACTTTTATTTTATTTTATGTAATAATGTGAGAGTTTACTAACGTCCTACAACATGTTTTGTTTGCTCAAATTGCTACGACTCCAGCTTGGCGACGAGTAAGTTTTGAACTTTTCTTTTGCTTAATAATATTTTAAAGGTGTTATGCTAAATAAATTTTCAAAAATTTTATTTATGTTAAAATTATGGTTAAAAATTTCTCCAGATCATTCTGAACTAGTAACTGTCTTTATAAATTATTAGTATTAATATTTAAATCGATAATAAAAATATTTTAACGATAAGATGGAGAAATGTTAAGCATCCTGTCAGGTATATAACACCCAGATATAGAGAAGGCACTTTTTTAATAAAATAGATTTTAAATTTTTTTTTAGTTAAAGTTTTAAGTGGATCGAAATGAGAACAGTTATTGGACCAATAAAAAAACAGAACATTTTGAATCAACTTTTAGATGGATCGAAGTTGATATACCTACTTGTGCGAAAAAAATAGATGTCCAGTATCCGTAAGGTGAAGTATCTATATATTCTATATTGATTGCAAATCTGTCGATCGTGAATTAAAAATAAGGTTAAAAGTTATACCTGTAAACAAAAATTTCCGATTTAGCTAATTTTTATTATGTCTTTCCCAGATAAAAAAGCAAAATTTTATTTTAACTTGTCAGCCGTCTTCAACAACCTGCCATGTTTTATAAAAACTTCAGAGTTGTCACAAAGCCCCTCTTAATGCAATCCATTATTAAAAACTCGGGCGACAAAAAAACACTCTTAAAAACCGAATTTGCGAGAAAGCGAAAGGACGTCGCCTCCCATCCAGGCGAAGGATCCGGTAAATGGATTAGAACAGCCGGCAGGAGCAAAAGGACCCAAGCAATCGGGATAATGGCCCGTGCACTTATCCTGGATTTCAGCAGGAAGGATGTGCGGTCAGCTAGGGTGACCCTCCTGTTTACTTTCTTCAATCGTGCGGCATTATATGGTCGAAATGATGAGGTTTCAGGTCATTGTGATGTGTTTTCGATCTAACTTCTTGGGTCAACAATTAAGAAAAGTTCCTGCGATGTTGGATATAAAGATGAATTGAAAAGTTCTTGACATATATTTTTTTTATCCGAAATGACACTTACGTAAGATAAGGGTCAAGTTCCTATCAAATATTTTTACTGATCTGTCTATATTAATGAATGTTCCTTTTTCATTAATACTGACAGATCAGTGAAAAACTTGCCAAAAAAGAAGTTGGTCTAATTTTAGATCTCAGTACTTTAAGAGACCGGTGATTTTAATATGATCTCTTTTCTTCTAGGACAATTAAAACTCCAGAAACTTAGTTTTAATCAGATTGCAAACTTCTAAAATTGCCTCTAAATATTACCGCCCCTGTTTAACGAGTAAAAATGTGCAGTTTTTAGAATTTTTCCTTTACGTGTGTCCTAAGACCTACATACATGTCAAATTTTAAGGTTTTACTCAATCGGGAAGTATCCCATAATTTTGATGATTCAGTAGTAAAATAGGCCATTTTGAAAAATGAATATATAAAAAAACCCTTACATAACATTTTTAGTTTTTTTTAAAAGTAATAGGAATACTTATGTGAATTTACTTACCAAATCTCATACCTTATGTTAAACGAGAACGAAGTTATGATAAGGGGAAAGCAAATACACTTAAACCTTTTGTATAATATATACACATTCGTGCGTCATCGGAACTTGGCCTGGGCCCAGATAAGAATCAAGAGCTTTAAAAAGGAAGTTACAAAAACAAATTACAGTGTCTAGATCTCAAGGCAGCCAAAAAATTATTTTTTTTTTAAATTATGTATACAATTTTGACATTTTTTAAAAATGATATTGTGTAGTAGTTATTGTATGACAGTCCATAAAGGCTTTATGCCTAAGTACTTACGTACGACGGCTCCAAAACCAAGGACGGTGTTAGAGCTGGAATATATGGACAGAGGCCGAGGGTAGAGTTTGCCTGGGCACTCTCGCAACCATATTTCAAGCGGAAGTATTTGCTATTAAGACGTGTGCTAGAACGCTGGTTGATCGGCACTGCACATGTAAGACAGATAAAATATTCTCCGACAGTCAAGCAGCTCTTAAGGCTCTTAAATCCAGCCGGTGCAATTAGAAAACCATCTGGAATTGCAGGGATGCGCTAACCAAACTGGGTCAAAGCAACAAGGTTACCCTACTATGTATACCTGGACATACCGGCCTAGAGGGTAATGAATCCGTAGACCTCCTTGCCAAAGGGGGGGGGACAAAATTCACAGGGCAGGAATCGGTCATCGTTATATCTAATAAAATGGCCAAGCAGTTCATATCAGCTTGGACACAGTATCACATAAATCTTCGGTACTAGTGATGAGCAAAGCAAGACCAAGACCAAGATCGGGCTAGTCTTGGTCTTGGTCTTGGTCTTGCAAGTCTGGTCTTGGTCTTGGTCTTGCAAGTCCAAAGAAGGTCTTGGTCTTGGTCTTGGTCTTGCATCACCCGGTCTTGGTCTTGGTCTTGCTGCAAGAGTCTTGCTGGTCTTGCTTTTTTGGTAGTAATAATTTAAAGTAAGCAATCTTAAACAAAATATATCTTTTTTTAATACTTTCAAATAAATAAAGATGGAGACTATATTTTTTGCTTTAAAATTTTAAAATATACCAATTTTAACCTTACATGTACATTTAAATTATTTGATTAAAAAGGATATTTTAAATGTAGGGGTTTATTTATTTATAGCGCTTCATTTTAGTGATAGGAAGTATTTAAATTTTCATTTAAGAAGCATATAAAATTACAATACTGAGTACTCTTGAGGGCAGAAAAAAAACTTTTAATTTCAACCAGATGTGAAATTTCCATGAAAATGATTCTGATATGTAAACATTGGTTTCTAGTTAAAAAAAAAGGTATTTAGGAAACGTTTCAGTTCAAATAATCATGTTCAAATTAGTCAAACATTTGCCGTACAAAGTTTGTACAAATACTTTATAATCATTCTGCATATACAAGGTGGCTCGATAGTGCGACAGAGATCGATATATCCGAAACCGTTCATAATGGTAAAAAAGTGAATATACAAAAATCATAGAAAAAAGGGAGTAAAATGTAAAATTATTTTCTATTTCAGAATTTTCCAAAAAATTAACTACCACTCAAGAAAACTTCCTTATTTTTAGCATTTAACCTAAAATAGAAAAATTATAGCAAAAAAATTCATTTAAAAAAATCGCTTCCCTGTATAGTTGGATTATTTTTACAATGAAAATTCGGTGCCGTTTGAAAAGAAACAAAAAAACATAAAAAGTTGCAAAAAAGATTTGGCGGCGCCTTTGCTTTTTATAATGTGCCGCTTCCCGCAGGTGTCTGTAATAATGGACCATATAAAAAGCAAAGTCGACCGACAATAAAAATTAAATATTTTTGCTTCTTTTTATGTTTTTTTTTTCTTTTCAAAGGGCACCGAATTTTCATTTTAAAAATGATCCCACTATATATTATGCTGGAAATTCTTGAACTGTCATATAGGTACAATGTCGACGTAGATGGTTTTTTATATATCATTTTCGGTTTTGACAAAAATGACGTCATCAGTATACGTTTGGCATTGTTTTGACTTTTCCGTCTAAACCGGAAGTAAAATTTAAAATCCATTTATATAAAAAGTAGTCCTATATAAAATGACAAATAGGTATATTTTTTATTAAATCATCACTTTTACATTTATATCTTAGTTTAAAGGAGCAATCTAAAGATGCCACTTCTTACAGTGTGGCACAAAAATAATGTTTTCCTGGATTTTGGAAACTTTTGATCCAGTAAGTGGCATCACTTGATACCTAATTTAAAAAAACATTAGGAATAGGTAAGTAATTTTCAGCTTCTATAACTTTTGTACTCTTAGTTTTTCTCTGTCGAAAACGGTTTTGGATATATCGAGCTTTGTCGGACCATTGAGTCACAATCTTATTATTTTTGAAACATGTTACTGAATCTACTAGTTATCGTTTTTAGATAATTTTATTAAAAAACGAAGTGATCGATTTAATTATTATTTAATTAAAAAAAACCTGCTACTCATAAAATAATCGCCTTTTTAGGCAGTTCTCGACACATTTTTTGTCATGTCTGTATAAAATACCTCTGTATATTGAATATAAAAATTGAATATTATAATTTAAAAAAAAATGACAAAAGTGCAAGAGTCTTGCAGGTCGGTCTTGGTCTTGCGTAGTCTTGCACCCTCGGTCTTGGTCTTGGTCTTGGTCTTGCATACCCCGGTCTTGGTCTTGGTCTTGCAAGCGAGAAGGCGGTCTTGGTCTTGGTCTCGGTCTTGGTCTTGCTGCAAGACCAAGACCAAGACCGCAAGACCAAGACCGGTCTCGCTCATCACTATTCGGTACTGGCATGGACTTCCGGGTCTCAGAAACTCAAAGGCCTTTATAAGCCCACGGAACCAAATCAAACTGCTGGAGCAATCGAGGGTACACCTTAAAACTCTTATCGGACTGTACACGGGACACTGCAGATTGAAATACCACATGCACAAGATCGGCCTAGCGGAAGACGCCGGGTGCAATCCTCAGCAATGACACATTGTTGCCGGCCGAGGTAAAAGATCTCACTCCCAACAGGATCATCAGATTCATTAGAAGTCTGGACCTGGTGGGAGAAATATAAAAGGGTATGAGCCACAATAGACAGATCCGTCGCGGTGGAAGGGTGTTATACCCAATCACTTTAAACCTAACCTAACCTAAGTACTTACGTACCGTACGTATCTTAAGCAAGAGAGAGTTTATTAATATGGTACCTACAGATTTGGAGGTTAGGAGGGTAAGGAAATACCTTTGCACGCGGACGGTTCCATATTCAAGAAAAACAGCACACAAAGTAGGAAGTTTTGGGATTGTCCACATGTAGCATAAAGGGCTGCATAAGAAAGGCATTTCATGTTGACTTGTTGGGAGTTGCAGGGTAAGGAAATATACTGTTTAATTCTTCAGAGCAAAAGCTATGGGAATACCTTTAAAAGAAAGCGAGGTCCTCTAGAGTTCGTCGGTGCAAAATAGGATGAAGCTTTATGGTCAAAGTGGGGTCAATAATAAGGTGGATGGAATCCATAATGCCAAAAATTGTGAGAAAAGCCATTCCCTAGATATGGGATCACAATTCCCTGTTGAGTCTGAATTGGGATACACCCAAAGTGACAGGTTAAAAAGGAGAAATACTATACCGATGGCTTAGTATGAAAACCTCGTGTTTCCATTATTTTTTACATTTTTGTGGTTTAAGATAGAATATTCCGTATATTATATATAAAACAGCTTTACAAAAATTCCATCTGCGCAGTGCTGCTCTCTACAGACAACAGGATCCACGTATATCAGCTGCTCCCAAGATTTAGTGGATTTAGTATTAAGACCCTGTATATCCAAGAAAGATTGGCTATATTTTTTAAGGGTTTACTGTGTTTTTTCTCATTTCAAAACATTTAGTGGGTGTTGGTTAAAATCCAAAACATGCAAAAAAATTAAAATATTTTAGGCAAAATAGTGCAGCAAATCGCATTGGCGTAATTTCTGTTTCTTCGCTGAGCTTAGTAATTTTGTATAGTTGAAAGCACAATAAAATAATATAGGACAAAAAGTAAGAATTTACAATTCTTCAACACTTATCAAACAAAAAGAAATATTTATGCATAAAAAGGAAAACCATAACTTAGAAGCAAGATTCATACGTTTTGTTGAAGACCAAGGGAAATCTACGGCACGCGGGAGTACTTAGTTTTAAAAAAAGCACAAAAACACGATGGGGATATTTATAATACAACTACGCGAGGACAAGCTATTGTATGGTAATTTGGACTACCGCGGTCGCAAAATCGCAGATTTATATTTTTGTTTTTCGACCGTGGTATGCAATGGTATTAAATCTATTTCGAGATCCATTTTTTTCACGTTTTTATATTAAGCAATGGTTCGGGAATTTTAACGGCGACAAAAATGTATAGGGAAACCCCATAACTTGCCTAATAGTACGGGATTCGAATTGCACACGACCTTCACTGATCTGCCAACAGGATAAAAACTATTTTTTTTTTTAATATTGTATGTAAACAAATGTATTACGAATGAATTGCCTAAAAAATTATGGCTAAGGGTATAAATAATGGTTTTTCTAAATTTTAAAAGTTTTTTTTGCTCCCTGTATAAATTCAATTATAATTTTTTTATTCTCCATGACATGACAAAATTTTAATAATTTCCTTAATTCCTAAAATTTTAAAAGGCTCTATTTGTGAAATTGAAAAAAAATAGTGGTATATTAGTACTGAGATGTAGAATAAAAAATAAAAAGGTAATTTAATAAACAATAAAACCGATTTAAAAAAAAACTTAAAATTATAAAATAATACTTTTTGTATAAACCCTAAATAAACCAACAAGAACAAAATCAAAAGTAGGTACTCTTTTTGAGATTGGTGCCAGCAAAGCCATCGTTTTTATTTTAGTTAAGAGTGCATTTACGCTACACCTTAGGGGTCGGGCGAAAAGACGCGGAGACGGTGGGCGGAGACTAACAAACTCCCACTCCCACAATTTTCGTATAGCAGCATTAAAAATTTTATATTTTATTTAGGTTCTTCCAAATTCGGTGTATCGATGCGATGTTGTTTCTGATTGCAAGCCTACAGGAGATAACGTTTTTCGGTAACTAATTTTTCACTTAAATAACATAAATTATACACCATTTTAAAGGTAAGAAAATAATCTATGCCTCTGCTGCAACGGATTTTTTAAATATTAGTCGAGTTAAGAAAAAATAGTATCTAAACATAACCGATTTTAGGGAGACTTTCACTCAAGGATATATTAAAACTAAATCCAAATTTAAAAACCTATTTCAGCAGAAGCCTAGATTTAGGTGTAGTCTAACTAGAGATCGAACGCTGTTAGAACAACACCGATACGTCACGGTTTTATACGGGATTGCCATATGAGACCGTGACGTATCGGTGTTGTTCTTACAGCGTTCGATCTCTAACTAATATTATTGATAATTTGGTAATTAATATTTATTTTTTGCTAAGTTTTACATAAAAAAGGTACTCTTGAATTACCTTGATAAACTTCCTTTCGAAATATTCTAATTTCAAACTTGCGTGGTATGAAAAGAATTATAATAAAAATTAATAACAATTCCAATTACAAAAAATTAATGAAAAGAAGATAATGCCTGTAGTTGCGCAAGTGATAGATAGTTTGGACATTTTTTTGTAAAAATTACTATTATTTTTAATTTTAAATGTTTATCTTTTCGTACCATATAAGTTTGAAATATCGAAAGCCTCCGGAAAGGTTTATTCAGTTAATTCAGGAGTATCTTTTTTTATGTAAAATTAAACAGGAAATATCAAGAAAGATATGACGAAATAATAGTAAAAAATAATGGAATTGGCCTGAGGTACGCCACTGGTCCATAACAGAATCAAAACTTTAGAAGGTGTATTTTGATCATTGTTCGTGTTTCAATGAAGGAAAAATCTTTATTTTCACAACTTCTTTTAAACCCTGTATCTTAAAATGAAGGTTTATATAGCATTTTTTTCTAATTTTGTTGTCTATTAACTTTTAAAATTGTTATCTTTAATGGCAACGAAGAAAATATGTATACAATACTTCCATTAAAACCTAATACTACATCATTCCAGCAATAATCTATAAATCACATAAATATTAACGATGTTCTTTCCACCCTCGACATAAGATAAATATACACAATGGGGATTGAAAGGGATCGAAAATTTGCAGAAATGCACGCGGGAGAGCGGCCGCGTTTATATAACGGAGCCAGGAATATCTAAATGAGCATTGAGATGTTGTAATGGCGCCCACCCCCGACGCCGATCTGATTTGGGGGGCGGTTTCCTTTGATCTCGCCGCCCTCGCCGTTATCCAACCCCCGTCCCGTGGCACTCTTTCCGTTGCAGTGGATTTGATAATGGGCCGGCTTAATCGGGATATTTTAGACACGCCGAACATCCGTAATTCCTTTAAGCTTAGAATTTATTAATCTTAAACATTTAAATATTATATGTGCCTTTTTAACAATTAAACATCCAATAACAGTTTACAAAGTTTATTAGGCGATTTTTTAACTAGAATAGGCCTGTACTTTTTAATACTGAATGGTAATTCCTTTAAGCTTTACTAAAGCCAAAGCTAACCAAAAGTGATTTCTTTGTATAATGTTCGTGGTGGACTACAGCTTTGTCTAAATCGTAAAATACATTAATTAAATTAAATGAATAGGTGAACTTTTTCGCAACAGAAGCACGACTGCCCTTGGTTTTTTAATCAAATAATATTTTTGGCGCATCAATCAACATTAAATTAAAGTCCTATAAACGATATATCTGCATTAGGCTCCGGTTGTGGTTAGTTGTGGTTAGAAGTTACAAGAAAGGCTGCTTCTTTAGTTTATCTTAATTCACTATATTTTTGACTCCTTCAACCAGCTTTTACCGTGGACGTTGGTTATGTTTTCCGTTATATTCATCTTTTTTATATACAGGAATAGCTCTCACATAACTACATCCTATATTTCTTTTTTCAGTTGTTTGCAATGTAATAAAACCAATAATACATTTCCAACTTTTAATGCATTTGCAAAAGGGCTTAATAGACACACGAATTTCTCTAAAAAAACCCAAATTTGTTTAAAATGAATGAAATAAGGCTCTTGAGTTTTTTGACGAATGTCAGATCGTTGCAGTGGACTTATAAAAGATAACAAACTGCCTTTCTACGATTTTCCACATTAACCATTGTCTGGGATCTTGAGTCTCCGGTTTCCTTTCTAGTCAACGTATTTCTGTTTTTGTGGATGTCCACTTTTCTAACCTTAACTTTCAGGGCTTAATATTGACACAGACACTATGTCTTTTTTATTAATAATCCCACTTCTAGTTTTGCTGATAATAGTATCCTTATTTCTTATATTCAGATTTTCAAGCCAGTCTTTAAACCTGATATAACAAGCGCAAGTTAATGCAGATATCTCATCCACGTGCTGACGGTGCCGACGTGTTCTGACTCAGTAACGATGTTGTCAGATATCTGATATTAAATTAGGACACTAAAAATCCTGTCCAATTTGATGCCTTCAAAAAAAAAGTTCACTTTCGCACAAAAGTCTATCCCCAACTTAAAATCGGCCAGCTTCTGCCGAACAAAAAGTAATTTAATCTTGTGGGAATTTCTTTTAAAGATTATAATAAACGGCATTAAACATATTTCATCTATAGCAACTACAATTTCGAAGAAGCCCAAATTCCTCTTATGGAACCATAAAGCATTTATTCTCTTCCAATCTGCATTTTCTGTACGTATAATAAATAAGACCCTCTTTAAAATTCTGTTCTCATGTCTCTCCGCCTCCTTCTCTTGCTCACCAGTGAGCTGTAGAGAATTTGTCGCTCTTTTATAGGTATCTTTAACGCTTCTGCCCATAAAATTAGCCAACATCATTCCTCCTTTAACAGCTTCCAATAGAGCAAAACGTAGTGAATTCCTTTACACACCATCCATAGAGGTTCCAACCTTTCTTCTTTGTTCGTTTCTTCATAGCTAGACTGTCTAGATTGTGGAAATTGCTGCCTGCGGAGGTTTACTCTTTCTTTCCAAACCTCCAAATCTATAAGTCCCATTTTAATAAGCGACCTGTTACTTTATTTAAGACAACCACGGTACATGATTTTTAAGCCTTCGTGGACTGTCCAAAAATAGCAAAAAAAGTTTTATTTAGCTTTTCCGTAATTCTGATTGTAATTATTTTAAATTTACCAAAATATAATTTGCGAAAACCTCCTAAAAAGCATTAACATATTTTAGCAAACTGACTCGTCGTATATAACTTTAAGTTTTAGCAAAGGGTCGTATGTAAATTGTTAAATTACAAAGTCCGATCCTGAACGGGTAAATTCATCTTCCGTATTTTGCAAGTGACTCACCAATTTGCTGCTCAGTTTTAATTTAAATTCAAACGATGGCTGGATGGAAAATGGAAGAAAGGGGCTCGATTATTCGGACACGGAGGAGACAGCACGAAAAAAAGATAATTAAGGGCAAATATTTGCCGGAGACGTTGACATTTCGGAATTGTAAACAACGATAAAGGATTTTTAATTTTGCGGATTAGGATTTTGTGCTGAATCAGATTTCTTTGTCCGTACGATCTGAAATTAACTGTCAGCACACGACAAGTTTTTACGAACCGCCATAAATATGAAAATTGACTTGTTTTATTTTAAAATGGGTAACATGTATGATATTTAGCAAAAAAATATTATAGGCTAATTATTGACTATAAGGAAAAATAGGAACAATAAGGAACAAATTTATAAAAACAATTTTATGATTCGATTATGGTTTTTAGGTGTTATAAAAGAGAAACGTTTGTTTATTTTTTTTGTTCACCTACTATAAAACAATACATAAAATTTATGAAAATTCGGCGTTTTTACCTATTTTGCAAAAAAGGTGGCAAGTTGTATACAGTTTTAAAAAGCTTAAATTGCGCTTAATCAAAATATGTAAAAATATATAGAGTGTCTCTTTTGAAAAAACAAAATCTGGACACCTGGTACTTAAAAATAATTACTGATAAAATATGTTTTATAACTAAAACCATTTTTTTTTAAAGAAAAATACTTTTTGTTTGTAAAAAATAATAATAAATAATTGATATAAAAAAAATCATCAAAAACTGATTTAAGGTTGAAAAATTCAAAAAATCATGTCTCTGTCAAATTTTAGTGAAAATACTTCTGTCTACACTTATTTAAAACTTATTTAAAAAATTGACGTCAGTTTTTTTCTCTCGTAAGCAATGTATATATCCTTCTTGCCCTAGAAAAAAGTTTTGGACAAAAATCTAAAATTAAAAAAATATTTTTTAAATTTGTTTTTTGCCTTTATTTGACAACAAAAAGGTTTTTTAACTGTACAAAGAGTCATTTCGATAGGACATTTTCTTTTCTACAAAACAGCTATCTAGATATTTTTGCCAAAAATGGATAGATTTTATGATAATTTCAAATTTTTAAAATGATGACAAACCGACCCCGTTCTAAAAAACGCAAGCCTGAATTTAATAGTTTTTGGTAATTTTTTCATATTTAGACACCCAAGAACCATAATTAACCATAAAATTGCTCTTATGAATTTGTTTATTAAAGTGAAAGTAATAGTCAATAACCTAAAAAGAAATTTGACAATACAATTAACATTTAAAATAAGAAAAAGTAACAAAGTAGTATTTTACTTCCTTAAAAAGCTCTTTTCCGTCTAACATTTTTTGTAGTTGGATCAATATAGCAGTGAAAATTCGGTTCATTTAAAAAAAAACATAAAAAGTAGCTAAAAAGTTTGATTTGAACTGGCGGCCGCCTTTGCTTTTCACAATGTGCCGCTTCCCGCACGTGTCTGCAAAAATAGTCCATATAAAAAGCAAAGACAGCCTCCAGTTTAAATTAAACCTTTTCAGCATCTTTTTATGTTTTTTTTTCTTTTTAAAAAGCACCGAATTTTGATTCTTATACTGATCCCAACACTTTTCTAGGGTCAACCATTATTTATTTGGTGAAAAAAAAGTCTAAGATATATTACTCATTTCTTAGTAAAAGCTTGAAAATATTAGTTTTTTTTGTTGTCCATTTTTTCGAAACTAAGTTTTTTGTGTTTTGTGTTTTATTTTGCCGATTGGGATTTTATGCTGAATATTTTTTTGTCCTTCTAAAATAAAGTCTTGGAAGATAACGCTTTTTTTTATTTGAATAGCTCAATTATTTAAAAAAAATTGTATTTCTGCGTTAAAAAAAATTGTCTACAATGCTGCTGGTAAGAGGACGAGAAAATAGGTTATAATTATTAAAAATATACCTATATACAAGTGTACATTGCTATAATGATTTTAAAACTATTGTATTTGTATAACAACGGTACCTTATTAAAAATATTTAAAATATCATTTAAAAAATGGTGATAAATGATAACATACCATACTAACAAGTAGGTCTGAGCAGAAACATCGATATATCAAAAACTGTATCAATTGTAAAAATATCGATAACTTGACAAATCAATAATTAAATATTTAATCAATCGCTATACCAAATTAATGATTTATCAAAATCATTAATTTGATATATCGATTGATTAAATATTTTGTAAATTACATTTCCTAAACATTAATTTGTCATTAATAAACATAATATTACCATCACTTTCTCCGGAAAGTGTTTTTTTTTAATACTCCCTAAACCCTAAGCGTAAATCTCTTCTAAAATTATATCTAATATATATCATATCAATTTTAAAACTACCGATTAATCAATACAGCAGTCAATAAATCCATATTTTATTTGTAACATCGCCCAATCCTACAAGAACCATTTAACACAATTTTAAAAACCAATATTTACACACCAAAATTCGGGTTATCTTTATGGTTCGACCTAACTGATCTTACCTAATAAAACAAGATTTCGCAAAAACAAACAATAACGGCCATAAACCAAATAACACACGTCAAAAAGTATACACACACAGTCGCTAATAATAATAATATACCGTGCTGGTCCCGATTTGAGAAAACCGCCACGAATTGAGACGAATGTAGATATATAATTATCTCGTTGACGGGCAGCGACTTCAAAAAGGCCGTCCAACCATTTTTAAAATGCCGATGATTGTTTCGAAAGCGAAAATCGCTACCTACGCCTTCATTTTGATCTTTTTGGATCATTCATAAAAGATGGTAATGATGGCTCTCTGGTTGCATATTCCTAGAAGTTTAATTTATTATAACATCGATACAGACTGTGATACAATTCATCTTTTTTAATTAAAAACGAATCACACATAGCGCTTTCAACTGAATACAATAAAAGTAAAGTAGTGGATAAATTAATTAAAAATTTAAGTAATACCTTTTGGAAAACACGCTTGAACTCGTAAAGTTTAATTTCTTTTTGCGATTTTTTTCAGATAGAATTAATATATACAGGGTGGTACCTGTGGGAGGTAAATTTAAATGGTAACATCCATTTTTTATTACGGAGTTGAAAAAGTACATTTTTTCATCCGACAAAATAATTTTGAGTATGGGATTGATAACAAAAACTAGAGGAATTTGATTAATTTAACTAATTTCCAAAAACACCCTACTCCCAGTATTTGCAACATCGATAATAGCTGGTTGCATATATTACTTATTATCACGTATATTTAAAAAATTTATTAGGACCAGAGCTAACCAAAATCCATCTTTAAAACCGCGTCTGAAAGACAGATTTACAGGATTATACCTGGAAATATCAATGAGTTTCGAATTGATTTAGTGCATTGGTGAAAAAGGAATCAAGATATCAAACAAAGTGTACATATTATTTACTTTAATAAGAATAAAAAAGAATATCCCACACAAATTCCTAAAAGCTTGGAAGTCGATGAAAAACAAGAATGAAAGAGTTGTTTTAAAAAAGATTCCGATTTGAATAAATTAGGTTACATTTCTAGAACCCAGGAAGGAAATTACATCAATGGAATCAAGGTACTCTGGTTCTTTAACAACTAGGAAAAATCGTGTGAAGAAATCTGCTGAAATGTCCTTGCTTCACTATATTTGGTGTAAGGTGTATGGAAGCTTAACCAATGCAGGGTTTATGACTTGGTGCATTTAATTTATGAAACAGTACTCCTCTTGTAATTTTTCTCAGCGTTTCTCTTTAAAGCATCTCACAATTTTGAAATTAAGTTTGTATAGCCCCTATAATAATGTTTTACAAATCAATTTTAAGAAAGATTGCTCAAAGCTCCTAGAACACAAACAGCGTCACCTTTCGGGCAGAGGGTACCACTTTGAATTAGCATGAGAGTGGAAACCCTCTATGTTTCCACTCTTTATTTTTACTTTTCGTTTTCGGAACATAGTAATGTAATCATGAATTGTCCATGGTTACATATCGATGGAGAAAAACCTCTTCCTGGGATATATTAACACTGGTAAAATCATCCTATGATGATCTAATTGATATCTCATTTTTAAGTATGTTTTGCACCACATTATATGGCAAGTCAGTTTGTTTAACAATTTGCTTGATCTGTATTCGTCAGTCTCGTAACACCATATCGTGCTTTTTTATGTTTTGTTTGGTTATTACCATTGTAGGAGGATCACCGGCATAAAGGTACCCACAAGATGTTCTCCCCCTACTTACAATCTTGATACAGCGTTTGATAACGCCATAGAAAACTGCACAATATCCAACAGCTACTACAATGTTTTGATGAATTTCATTCAGCGTTCAACCCTTTATCTGCAAATGGAGATCAGCAATGGCGTAAATCGACGACAAAAAGTAGGAGGGCTCAACTGTTATTTTATTGAAATAATTAAGATAAAAAGTTAAATTATGTCCCAAAATTATTTATTGTGTTTCAAAAAGTGGGGGGGGTAAGTTTTTCTTCCAGTGTTCGGCATTGGAGATCAAACTATTATATCTTCAATATTTTTTTTATCTGATCTGTCACAATATAGTTTTACAAGTCAGCAAGATTCATAGACAGAAACAATAAAACAAATTATATATTTGATTCATTAATAACACTCTGTAGTTGTTAATGACTTATCCGATATTGTACCTAATTATAGGCCTTGCTTTTACCGTTATGTATTAAAAATAACAATCAAAGCTAGACTTTCATAAAATATTGAAAAAACGAACTAATAAATAGGGTGTCCAAATAAAAAAATGTTAATTTTTGTCGTGTCTCTTTTGTTTCAATCGAAACCATTTGCTTAGTGTTCTTCAGGATTCTACGAGAAAAATACAAAAAGATGACTTTTTATTTTTATTTTACATTTGAGAAAAGCCAGAAATATGACTCCTTTCAGTCCCCGTCAGATAACCCTGCAAATAACATACCTTAATTAAAATGTTTTTGATTGCTTTAAATTTGCAGCTATTCAATAAAAAATGTTAAATAATTAACAACTTTTCTTTATGGTCCATTTTTTAAAACAAATGTAACATGCCAATCGTACGTTTCAACAGGTGTATACTTTACCATCCACGCAAAGTAATTAAACCAATTATAATCCAGACCGCGTTACATTTTGCTCAGATCAACTATTATATACCGTCTAAAAATTTCATAATCTTTAATCGGCCATCACACTACATCTAAGAGCACTAATTATAGTTTCAGCAAAACTATTTAAAACTTTTCAATTACCTGTTAGATTTTAATCGCCGCCATGTTTCTAACCGTTACACGCCTGAAAGTCTTAATTATGTTGCTTCCTTTTCTGTTTACACTCCACTTTGAAGCAATCGCGCACACAGGAAATTTTCCGAATGTTTCAACAGATCTGATATGGACTTGGCTTTGTACGAATTCATTTATCTTTTCCGAGCTTACAGTAATTATTGAATTTTTTAGATAGATGGACGATTGGTACAATTAAAGTTATTGGATCACTTAAGTTTAGATTTCCTGCGTTCCTGAGTTCTTTATTTGTGATGCGTGACGGCTTACTTGTGCGTATAGAACAGGCCTTGTTTGTTAGAAAACAAATGTTGATGGATGTATGAGGTGGCATGTATGTTTTTGCTGAAAATCCTAGGTATGCTCCCTCTTAGAAAGGTTCGGAACATTTGTTAAATATATAAAATGTAAAAAAAAACGAAAAGGACGTATTTGTTCCTACTTTAATCGCTTATTACTTTGTAACTCAATCCTAGAGAAAAGACTGTCAACATGCTAGTGGTCCATTTTCCACTATACCGCATTTCTATTTAAATAAGTTTCTGGTAGTGATAGAAAATTTCCGGAAATATATATTTGAAAATATTTCCGGAAAAATATCAGGAAATCTTGAAAATATATGGAAATATTGGAAATATAAAAATAAAAACTACAAAACTAAAAATACTAAGCATTTAATGAAAGTTTATATCATAGGTGATACTATAAATGGTCAGATTTGGCCTGATATTTTGAGGAACGAGTTATATTTCCGAAGTATTCAAAACCAAGAAAAAAATATCTGGCCTAAAATCTAAGTATGAATGGTATTTAGTAAGACAACTGCACGAATGAAACAAAGTTGAAAGCAAAATAATAATAATTAAATACAAAGAAAACAGTGAAATTTCTAAAAATGTAAATACACACAACCACGAGACACCAGTGGTGCAACTTGATCAAGAGGCATATCTTAATCGATATCATCCACACCTTGAATATTAAATTTAGCGTCAATGCCGTTTTCATGGGAGTGCAATTAAAGTTCTTCTAAGCAAGCAATATATTTTTTTGTATTTGGCCTTACAAACTGGTGTATTGGCCACCAAGCAAGCAATAGCCAGCAAGCAATTATCGGTGAATCCCCAAGATCCAGATTTCATTATTCATAATCGTAATAATGTACGGACTTTTTCGAAAATAATTTTTCTAGTGTAAAATTTGTACTGTACAAAAGAACTTTGTTTTGATGGTTTAAAACGCATTCTTATTTTTTTTCGATATTTTCAAAATTTTCAATATTTCCAATATTTCCGACACACGTTCGGAAATTTCCACATTTCCATTTTCGTAGAAATATTTCCACTGGAAATATTTCCATTTACAACACTAGTTCATGGTGAAATTGTTTGTCGAGTTCGTCTGATACTGCACCTAAATTGTCAGGATTCCAAATGGGAATTAAATAGGTTCTTCAACTAGATTTTTCCGATTTCTTGTTATCTAGGAAGTTGCTTTACACACTTTTGAAGACAGTTTATGCCCCATTTTTTTGCCGAAAGTGTAGTATCAAAATTTTCGTCTCAAGAAAATTCTCATATTTGCAGTCCAACGAAAATTCCTTCTTTAGCTTAGCCTCACTTACATGCGCGAATTTCAGTTTTAAATAAAGAAAAACATCTTGATTATTTAGGGGCCCTAGTTTATCATAAATTAAAACCACTGAATAGTTATTTATTTTTTATACTGATATTTAAGAATAAAAGTGAATGTGGAGTAGGTTGTTTTCTATTAAACATTTTTTTAGAAGTGTCCAAGAACCAAAAAAGTATTTTTCTAATTTTGACATAAAAAGTGACATTTTTCAAAACTGATCGGCGTATTGAAACGTTTTACTTTTCAACACTAGTGTTGAAAAGTAAAACTTTTTAAAACCCGTTGCACAGAAAAAATATGAACAAATATATAATTCTTCAAGCCAATTATTGAATTTTTGATAAGCCAAATCGTACTTTGATTTTCATTTTTTAGGGATCAGACTCGACACTGCAATTTTAGCAGCTTCCTCCACATTACTAGGGACATCCAAACTAGATTCCGACATTTTCTGGTTTGAGAAATGTAAAAACTTTCTGACGCTATGTCGCTATTAAACAACGCTTAGCAAACGAACTAAATACAGGATTTGAACAACTATTGTAACGATTTTTTTTTCTATTTTCTTGTATTAAAAACAGTTTCATTCAAAATCAGAAAAAATCTTCTATGGAACACGTTAGGAAAAGTTCAATTTGAGTAAATCGCACTACTTTGCGGGCTCTCGTTACGCTCGGCCCGCGTTGCTACACAAAATTAAACTTTTCCTAACTGGTTGCATAAATAACTATTTTCTAACTAAATTTCCACAGACACTATTTACTTATTATTCTTATAATATCCGATTTGGTAACAAATTAATTATAATTTTTTTTTTTTAGTTAGGTTTTTATGGTTTAACCAACTGGCAGCTTCTCTTTGTTTGTTATATAATTTTAAGTTTACGAGATTAGGGGATATATGTACATTACATTACAACTAATAGATTCTTAAAATTAATTATAACTTTACAACAATGTTTATCTAATACATATTCAATCTAAATATTTTTGGTTGTTTCTTTGTTTTTTTTTGTTTTGCTTTTTCTTTCTTTTTTTTTTTTCTTTTTTTTATTGGTTTATAATTTTCTTTTCGTCTTTTATATTTTTTTAAACTGTTATTTTTGCCTTTAACATAAATTGATACAAAACCTTATAAAAACTAATGTTTTCTGACAATAATATTGTGCTAATATTAAATGGATTTTTTAATTCTTTTGATAAATATCTAAATAAGATGGAAATTTGGTTACCGTGGAGATCGCAACCCAGTATATGATGATCTACGTCACCAACTTCCCCCAACACAGTGTTCATTATTTATAAGTCCTTTTTTTTCATGTGAACCGGATAAAGTCCATGGTGGCTTCTTAAGCGTGAAATTATTCTTACAAAATTTTTATTACTTTCATGGTAAAACCAAGGTTTTTTTCTGAATATTTGGAAATAAACTTTTATAGTAATAGCCCTTATTTGATCTTTTAAAAGCATCCTCAATTATTAAATATTCGGTGTTTTGAAATAGAAAAAATATCAGTAAATGGCAACAGAAAATTTTTAGTAAAAACGTTTAACAATATTCTTCTTTTGCATATTTATCAGCTAATTCATTTCCTTCGATGCCACAATGGGCCCTAGTCCAGACCAAACTAACATTTTTAAATCTATTTTTTAGTATCACAAATGTATTTAGAATATTTTTTATTATATAATTTGTAGGAACCTTAATATAACAATTTTTTAATGCCTCTAATGCACTTTTGCTGTCTGTAAATATAACAAAGTTATGATTTTCCTCATATTCTAGACAATACATCAAAGCCTCCCAGATAGCCCAAAGTTCAGCAGTATATATAGAGGCTTCATCATAAAGTCTCATTTGTTTAACAAAATTTGTATTTTTATGAAGAAAAGTGCAAGCCGTTTTGTTATTTAGAACAGAGCCATCTGTGTAGATATGCTCATAATTTGCATAAATGGTATTAATGTTTTCTAAAAATTCATTTTTTAATATTATTGGATTTAAATTTCTTGTGTTTTTAATTTCTATTTTGGGTAAGTATTTGTAATAATATTCTTTAATGCCAAATTGAGGTTGCATTTCTGAAGAATAAATTTTTTTTTTATTTGGGTGATCCAGGAGTAACTTGTTACTAATAATGGAGTTTTTTTAAACGCCAGTAAGAATTTGTATAGTTTAGGACAGTAAGTTTATGTACATTATCAATTAAAAAACTATTCTTAGATATTAATTTTAAAAGTAGCTTATCTGTGAGATAATTTCTTCTTAAGGATAGAGGAGGCTCGGCTGTTTCTGCTTCTATTACTTCGACTGGGGTACTATTCAAGAATATAAAATTAAAATAAGAGAAAATGCTGGCTAAAAACTGAATGACAAAACGAATAAAGAAAGAGCAGAGAATTTTAAAGAGGCGTGATAAAGTCTTTTCCGTTTAATTACGGATAAAATTTCTAATGTCACGGTGGTCGGGTAAAAAGTCTCGGACAAATTAGTAATGTCTAGTCGAGGTGACACTTTGTTTTACCCAGCGCGATAGCTCATACGTCTCCCTGGGACCGGTACGCCGCCTTCGGGTCTTTTATTTGTTTCCTGCGCTGCTGGCTGCTGCAAAAACCGCTAACAACACACAGATGTTTCTTGCTAATTAAAAAGAGCACAAAGGCACTAAATGATAACTGAGAGACATAGCTAGTGACTAACTGGAGCGTAGAGAACGAGAACGTTTTCTCACTAATTTTCATAGAGGCGCGCTCGCTGTGTATGCGGGAGAACAAAAAACGAAAAAAATGGAGACAAAGAGAGGCCATACGAAAGCGAGGCTAATTAAAACGCATTGTCGAGGACCTGCGTGTACTTCAGTTTCGATTTTAAAAGAACAAGCCGTGTCGATTGTTGGATTTACAGCCACTACCCCGCGAAAACCAAATTCGCTTGTAAAATCTATTTATGTTTTTATAAACATTTGGCTTTTTTATTTTTATTTTACTGATCTTTTAAAAAACTCATCAAGGACCGAATGTTAATATTTTAAATAGAATGTATAGAAACCAAATCTAAATTATAGGAAAAAGATGTCAACATCAGGATAATTTTAAACAAATAAGTGATATTTTAAATTTACACCAAGTTTTTTCTTGTTTTTCATGATGATCTAGGCGCGCGGTGGTGCGGCAAGCCAAGCTCTGGCCTGACGCACGCAGTGTGTATATTACGCGAAATGTTTCAGAGCATCTTCTCCCCTACCATAACTTCGTTATCATTCCTCATAAAGGTATGCGATTTGGTATGTAAGTTCACATAAGTATAGGCAGAGATGTGGGTAAATGAATTAAAATAATCGAAAAATCGTATTCAATTACTTCTCAGTAATTGGATTATTTTAATTCAATTACTTTCCGGAAAAGGTAATTGTATTTGGATTATTAATTAATAGAATAATGTAATCGCAATTGGTAATGGATTTTCACGAATCCAAAGTAATTCAATTACTTGGAAAGTAATTCGATTACTTATAAAGTAATTGAATTACGACGAAAATTCAATTACCTTCCTTTATAAAAAAACTGCCAGAATTTTGGCCAGCCCGAAAGAGCATCTTGAAACATGGCGGGCCGCTTTGAATCCGGCGAACGCCGCCTCCGCGCCGATTTAGTATTGTCGATTGATGCTTACCGCCACCGTTTTTATACTTTTTTTTGTGGCAAAATCTGTTGATGTTTGGGGTAGGATTAAAATAAATATATTTTAGAGTCATTTAATGTTGAACTTGCCGAGAAAGCAGTTTGAATAGTCTGACGTGCGCGTATGATGCATATCAATAGAAATATTTTATTTGTTTAGTGTATCGTGTTTAATATATGTGGTAATTTAAATAGAGTAATTGTTAAAATGTTTAAATACTTTTAGTTTTAATTGATAATTGAAATACTTGTAACAAACGTGCTAGTAATTGGTAATAGGGTCCTTGCACATTTTTTTTTAATGATGTCGTTTGCACTATTATAGACCGTTCTTCAAAACCTACTACTTCGTTTTTTCTTTAATTCGTTTTTTGCCGATATTTCGATTTAATAACTTCGAAATTCAAAGGTCACGTGAAAACGCTTTCTGTTAGGTGTACTTATAAATGACTGGTCATTTATAGGTAAATGTCTAGCGTTGCCTAAATACCTAGTAGTAAATTTTTGGCATTGGTACAATGACACAGTGAGAATGTACACTAGATTGTACGCATTGAACTGGCGGTTTTATAACTTCGCTTTTGAATATTTGTTTTCAATTTTATCGTTGCTACTTGTTCTGTGTGATTTGTATTGATTTTAACGGTTAGTGTCTCAAAATTGAGTAAAGTATTACCGTATGGTGTATAATTACTCATTGCAAATACGTCTATTAATATTCTGGAAATGACTTTGTTCAAGTTCCATTGATAAGGCTTTAAGGAATCTATGGCTTTTCAAGAGTGTTGGAATGATCCTGAAAAGGTTATCTTCAACATCTAGTTTGTTTGTTTGCTTGAAGATCACTTTGATGTAAGGTATTTTTATTCAGTTTTATGTACAAAGTAATACGAGACAGAGATTTTTAACGAGTTCATTTCTCATTACAAATAAATATGGTATTTCAAGTTTTTGTCAAACAGTACAATTAAGTTGGAGATTTGGCAAATTCTTACCTAGTATGACGCTATCAATCAGAATGTTTTGAGAAAATTTGAATTTTTAGTAGCTTTAATATTTTTGAAATATCTAGAATTACTTTATTTATCAGTATACTAATTTACACACTAGCAATTTTATACACTCATATTTAATCGAATTTACATAGAAATTTAATACATTTATTAATTGACGTGCAATGGACTCCTATTGTAATTGAATTTCTTTTCAAAAGTATTTGCGACAGCTCTGAGTATGGGTATAGGTAATTATCTGTGAAAAAATTAAGAAACTTATGTCGAGTAGTTTTAATTCAATATTCGATTCTAAAAATCGCTCATTTTACTACTGACTGACTGACTGACTGGCTATAATATATATTTTATGATATGATTTACATTTTCTAAAAATGTATTAAGAGACAGAGCTGCATGTTAGTACAACAAATATAAACTTATTGCAAAGGTTTGCCTTAAAGACTACATTTAATATGTAAAGGGCAGACAAAATAGAGTAGTAGCATGGAAACAAGGGGTAAAATAAATTAGGTATGGAGTTTGTGTTCCAAGCGTTAAAAAATATTTTGCGTTAGAAAACTAAGAAAAATTCTCTGCATTGTAATTGCATTATTAAACAAGGACAAAAATGTAACAAACACAAATATTTTTGGCAAATTTTGTATTTACTTATCTTCAATTGTTTTCGAATTGTTTTGACAGGTGTCTCATTAAGTTTCCCAATATTACTGACTGACTGGCTAACTCATTAACTCATCAAAATGGGGTACTTGCCGAGGTAATATCGTATATTTAGGGGGTATTATAGAAGTTTTTAATAGGAACTTGGCTCTTTTTTACGGAAGTGTGTTGGTATGATTTTTATTACTTAAAAAATGGGCATATTTTGGCCCTTCCCATAACCCTACTGAGTGTGAATTGTTTCTTGACGCTTTGAAGACAAGTCTTAAGGCAGTGTTATTGTTTTATAGTAGCAAACAAGATACGTACGAGAACATGGGTATATAACTTAAAAACACAGAACAGATAATCATAAAGGGAATATCTGTGTCGATCCAAAAATTGTTGCACTACTTACAGGACTGCAGAGTGGCTACAACAAATATTGTCATTGTTCTATACAAATGGGATATCAGAGCCACAAACCAATATTATGTCGCTAAAGAATGGCCGTTACGTAAAACAATATGCTAGGTCTAGAAAAACCTTAATGAATTTTTAGTAGAGCAGTGGAAAATCTATTAACCTCCTCTGCATATAAAACTAGGGCTCAAAAATTTTATGAAAACTTTAAATAGAAAGGAAATGCTTTTCTTCATTTGACGGAAATTCGCGCGTGTGAGACAGTCTAAAGAAGAAACTTTTGGTGGGCCGCAAAACTTTTTAAAGAAGAAAATTTTAATAATGCACTTTCGCCAAAAGAAAATAGTACGTGGACTGCCTTTAAAAGTGTATGTGTCAACTTGCTACGTAACAAAAAATCGGAAAACTACACAGATCTAGTTAAAACTTATCCAATCTTATAAGACGTTAGGTTGCAATATGTCATTTAATTTGTATGTCCTTCCTTTACATTTGGAATTCTTTCCTGACAATTTAGGTGCAGTTTGAGACGAACAAGGCAAAAGGTTTCACCAGCAAATTGTTCAAGTGTAGAAGCGGGATGAAAAACGTATTAAAAAAAAAAGTTGTATAGTGTTTTTAATCTTTAAAAACTCACTAAATTGCTTATAATTTGAGCTTTCTAAGTTCTATATTCTTTTTCCCATCTCTAAAAACTTATGGGCGGTAGGTATATAAACCGAACTCAAATCTGAATTCAGCGTATTAGAGCAGATACAAAAAAAAAGATCAGACAGCGACAAAAAATTTCAAAATGCGGAATAATTTTATCCGTTACCTTCCAAGAAGTTATTATACTATGTTACAATTCAACAGTTTAAAAAAAAACTGATTTAACTTATACACTGGTACCGAAGCGATGTTTGCTAAAACTAATTTTCCGTTTTATCGATAACCAATCATGCCCGATAAAATAAAACAAAAAGAGCCACACACAGCATATTTTGCAGTATTACATCGGGAATGGATTTCACTGAAAATCCGTCCCAAATAATAAGATTCCCTTTGAAGTTATTTTAATCAGATGCCGGGATATAATTACAATACACTCGAGCGATTTCGTGCTTGGAGCGATTCGAGGGCATTTGTGCCGTCCGATCGTGCGCCCAGTGGACAGTGGCGTCAAGAGAAAAAAAACCCTTTTTTTGATTAATTTTTGGATCAGATAACCTAAAATGTAAAAATTCTATTTAAAACTTGATTTAAAAATATAAAGTTCTAATCCTTTGCTGTGGATAATTTTATTAATATTTGTTGTTCGTTTTCTTTAAAATTATTTTCTTATGAGATATGTAAGTAAACCCAAACTGTTTAAATTACTTTGCAGAATAACTAATCCCACTAAAGATACCTCTGTTAAATAAGGGCCAAGTTCCTTTCTCTCTGAGTTCAATGAATAAAAGCAAATGATTAAGAAGTTATAATTATTTTTTGAGTATGCATTTTTAAACAGTTTTATTTATAAGAATAGACAAGTGCTGTTATCCAAAATTAAAAGACATTTTTCCGAGAAGAATGGGGTTTGGGATCTTATAAATAAAATGCAAGCAATTTTCTTAGTTTAGTAAATACAATGCTGTATGCATTTTTAATTCTAAGACAATTATGATTTTAGAAACTCAGGTTCAATGAGATTGCAAACTTCTAAAATACCCCTAAATATACGATATTTCTTGCCTCGGGGTGTTCTGAGTAAAAAAAGATGAAGTTTATTAAATTTTTCCTTTGCTTGAATCCTAAAACCTAAAATTATTGATGTTGCAGAAACACATCTTGCATCCTGAAGGCTGAAAGCTTTTTTTTTATGGCCACGAGTGCGCGGACATTTCTTCTAAATTTTAATAAAACAATAAAAATCTAAATTTAAACATAAATTTTTCTTTTTAATTGTTACAACACCGTCTTAATAAATTCAAATCATTCTTAAAAATTCCTTTACCGATCTAAAAATAACTGAGAAAACAAAGAAAGCCGTAGCGTCGGCATGGTTTGGTAAACTCGTGTTGATATAGCGCATCCAATGAAGTCTCGAAATTTCGCCCGCCAGAATATAAGCGCACGAAATAAAAGAAAGAAAAAGGGGTCGGATGGCAAGGTCCGTGCGTCGGAAGACTGCGTGTTTGGTAGGGTTAACCAGGGCTAAAAAGTTCTATAGCATTTTCGAGAAATTCACTTAAATGTTTCTATTTAAATAATTTGATGGAATATCAGCTTCCATGGTAGCTAGTGCTACTTTCTCAGTGTTAGCACAAGAAAATTGTCTATCACATAAAAATTAAGGTTTTGTACGAGGTGTACATTTCTTAGCTAAATAAAGCTACTCAAGAATTTCTTTGTGTCGAATTTAATTTGACATGTTTATGTAAAGTTCGAAGGTAATGTTAAGTGGTGATTACAATTAAAGATATGTGCCAGGTCAGCAGGTAACGGCACTGGTGATTAGAGGAAAAGTGATTATTGAATTGAACTGTAGGAGATAAGCTAATAAACAAGGTAAAATCTGAACTTATTAATAAGATAATTTTTTAATAATTAATAACGGGTGTACCAAAAACTGTAAACAATTTCTTACTTTGACTTTAAACTTTCTAACTTTTATAGTGATAAAAACAATCTCAAATTGTGTAGTAACGTCAATAGACTCATGCCTAATAGACTCCGGATGACTTTTCAGTTTTTAGTATAATTTTAATAAATTTCTTGCTAATTTAAAGTAAATTTTTCGTCGATTTTTTGAGGGAAATTTGTAGTTTTTTTCTCTCACATTTTTTATAAATTAAGCTTTAATAAATTTGTGAACAGCTGATATTGTAACTAGATAAGTTATGTTTAATTTTTCTAACCTCTTGACAAATGAATTAAGGCTGTCAGTGCCTAGTGAAAGAGTAATTTCAACCTTTCTTTTTTTAATATTGTTAAAAGTAAACAAAAATTTAAATTATTTGTCAAGGGAAAATTTTATTTTGGAATTGTTGATATGCCCCCTTGGCGTAAGGCAAGAATTTGTACTGTAGTAATTTGTAAAATTTATTTTAATAAACCTTGTGTATATTTATGCTATTCTAGTGTCTCAATTAGCAATAGTCATTCTACAGGGCGTCCAAATCTTAAATTTGCACCTATTCGGTTTGCAGTTCATATTTAGTCGATAGCAGAATTTGCCGGCAACTACTTATGGTGTAGAGGCGTACCGATTTACGTATCTCCATTAATTGGCTTTTAGATACATGGCATTAAAACCAGTAAGACATTACTTACAGTAATTCTTTTTGTTTTCTTTATCATTATTGATACATTTTTTTTTTAATTTAAAATCATGTAACAGGTGCTAGTGACATGACATTTAGTGACGAAAACAAAAAATAATAATGTATAAATACACTATATCGCCAAAAATCTTAAATGTTTACATTTTTTGTTGAAATTTGGAAAAAAATCCAAAACTAAATTCAACAGTTTTGTCTAAGAATTTTTGTTGACATTTTACCTCCTAACGTCATTGTTTGACATTGCATAGCACATTTTTTATATTTGGCACCATAAGAGCAGTCACATGAAAGCTGTCCAAATATTTTTTAGGTTATTCGACCAGCACAATTGATTACCGGAAACGTTTTATTAAATATCTCAATATCAAAAAATCTATTTATTTCGAAATTTTCTTGACCACCCTGTATATATAGTATTTAGTCGCTTGCCCCACAGAAAATAAAGCATTTTTTTTTAAACCGATTGCGGTGATCGAGCTATTTGTCAAATTACAATGGCTCGGTATATTTTAATTACGATTTTGACAACTATTTATTTATATATTAATACAATCTGAATTACCCTGCACATGTAATTTTTGAGTTAAAATAACAAAGTTGTCAGAAGGAGAATAATAAAAAAGATACCAAAAGAGTTAACTACTCTTTAGACAAACATGTAGTAAGACTGATTTTTATAATAAAGCTAATAAAGAGCAAACCTCTATTCTCGTAGTAATTTAAATATAGCAAATTTAAAAACAATAAATTTCAATCTGCCCGAACAAATCAAAATCAAATTTCGGGACGCCACTAAAGCAACCAGTATTCCGTTCTTTTGAAAAAGGGGTTTAGCAGGGACGTACGCGGGGGAAGGGTCAGAAACGAAGCAGCAGGAACGGATGCTTTCCGGTTGACGCTGGAACTGATGAAATTCCTGCCGCCGGCGGCCGATCGCCCCGCCCGAATAGTTACGACTTCCTGGAATTCAAATACGCCCGATATTACACATAGCCAGAATTGTTGGACTTGGGCCGGAATGCTGGCATAAAAATTTTGTTTTGTTTTGTTATTCAGTAACTTAAAGATGCAACAGCTATAAGTTATACAGACGAAATTAAAAAAAAAATGTAGATTTTTTATTATTAAAAATTGTTTTTTTTTTAAACAAAATAATTACATAACCAGTAAAGTCAAAGGTCTGTCCGTATAAGTTTAGGAATAGTGGTGGCAAAAGAGCACGATTTTACTTTTTTAGACGATACGATCATAATCGGCAAGTATACACAATTTTTTAATGCTTCCTTTTTAGTAGCTGGTGTCGAATATAAAAAATTAAAAATTAAGTAATATCTTACATTAGGCATCTCTAACTTCTTTAAAAGATAAATCACTGTTGCAAGAGGTGGCAGACCCAATAGAAGAAATATCCAAGTCTTTACAATGCAGCATCAAGGGGGAAGGAGGGGTAAAGGCTAAATCGTCAAAAAACATGATTTATGATTTTTTTATCAATATGACTTTTAAAAAAATTAAACCTTTTGTACATTATTGAGAATGGTTTTAACAACATTCCCTAAATTTTATGTGAAAAAATATTAATAAACAAGTCAGTGACGGAGCTTTTTTCAGGGCGTCTTTAAAAATAGACGATTTGCGGTGATCAATGTATCTTTAAGTTACCGGAAATCAAAATCTATTACAATTTAGTCGAAGTGTCATTAAAACCTCTCCCCAACATTTTCTATTTT
Organism: Listronotus oregonensis; assembly: GCA_019359885.1. Classification (NCBI taxonomy): domain Eukaryota; kingdom Metazoa; phylum Arthropoda; class Insecta; order Coleoptera; family Curculionidae; genus Listronotus; species Listronotus oregonensis. The sequence continues at coordinate 38,206 of JAHBCN010000099.1, read as the reverse complement.
TTTTTCATTTTATTATTTTAAACTTTTGCCATTTTAGGAGTAAAAAAAACCCTTAAAGTAAAAAAAAGGAGGTATATGACATGGAGAAAATGTGTAACAAATTTGAAATTAATCGGTAAAGTAGTTTTTAAAAGGCAGTGATCACGGTCTTTAAAAACTAAAAAAATATATTTTTTCAATGTACATTGAATCATTGATTTCAGCTCCATAGAGTAGACTTCCTCCAGCAACTTCGATGTCTTTAGGCGCCTTTTTTTCAAGTCTTTGCTGTGCTGGCTTCTTTACTCAGCTGGTGAGCTTGTATCCTGGCCCTGTTAATGCGCTAGTTGTCGAAAAGAGAAGATTAAAAAAAAAGAGGAGACTAATTAGTCAATAACTTCGGGAGTTTTGCTCTGATGGACTTCAAAGTTTTTGGAGTATATTCTTAAGATGTTTAACTTTAAGAAAAAACTAAAAATCAATTTTTTAGGCTTTACCTCCGCCTTCCTTAACCTTCTTTTTTCGGCTCTGGTATTTTTTCACAATATTTTGAGAGTATCTCATTAATTTATTGATATTTTTTGAAAAAATGGTTTGTTATTCAACATTTCTTTTTTATAATGAGACCTTAGCAAGTGTTCAATGATCCCAGAAAATTTCCTTCACCATCTTTCTTGCGTTTTGATAAAAAAATTGTTTTGCCCATCTGCATTTTTTAGTAAGAAACTACTACTACCACATCTATCCAGTGTGGAATGTTACGGATATTTTTACGGCCGTTTTTGCGAAAAATATTGGTGTTGCGAAAAAAATGGTAAGGACCATTTTTGTAGATTTCGAGGTGATCTTCATTTTTTGTCTAAACAAAAATTCTCTTTTTCGCATATTTTGGTAGATATTCGCGGAAAACTCATTTTTGAGACTTTGGGGGACAATTTTCAGCGGGTTTCCACGGCGGAATCAATATAAACTTTTTTTTCGCTCGAAAACATCCGCGAAGACCTAAGAATTGCGCCACAAATGAAAACTATATAGATTTATTTACAGCTTTGGGTACTCTCATGGCTTCAGTTACTGGCCTAATCAAGATTTTTTTAGAACAAAACGAAAATACTTTACTACCTTGCACTAACGAACCACCCTGTATCTATTTTTACAGTAAATATCGTTATTACATCCGTCGACTCGTTTTACGAAATCGGCAAACAAAATTTTATTTTCTTGTTTTTCCAACTTACAAAATAAACTGAACATCGAGTGACGAAAGAGGAAAGAAGGGACAGGTAAACAGGCGTCGCGGCGCTCCTAGAGGCGGCGTCGCTCAAAGGCTTTTATAAATAACATAATGTAATTCACTACAGCGGCAGAGACGCATCTGTGGAAATTTTATTAGTTGCGAAGAAGCAGGCTTTCGCTGCCTTTATTTTGCGCCTCTTGGCACCGCACACACACCCCGATGACATTTTTCCGTCGAATCTCCTTTGTCGATGCCCATAAATTTTATATAAAAAACTTAAAAGAAAATTGTAAAATCAATCACTCGATGCTTTGTCGCGGGGCGCCAGAAATGTTATGATTTCGGTTGTCGAAAAGTTATTTTTTGCATAAACAACTGCTGAGAAAATTTTCTTTATATGTGTCACAAAAAAAAGCAAATAAAGGCTATAAAAACGACTATAAATTTAGTAGATTTTTTACGTTTAGAATTTTATTTATACGTGTACATAAAAACAACAAATAATTGTTAACAAATCAGCAAATCTATTTATTTTCAGGAAAACATCTTCTATATCTATAAAAATCAAGCATTTATAGGGTTTAGAGTAGCTCATGAGGGTTTTGTGCGATTTCACAGTGTTCCCGTGATGAAAAGCGCCATGCACCTTAATTGCCCTTTTACATTGTTAAACTTTTCAGAGTAGACCAAGCTCTGGAGCACGAAAAATTTTTTGTCACTAGAAAGCTACTCAGATTATCCATCGCAACCTTTGAGCCTACACTACTAGAGGCAGTGTTGCAACTTGGTCGTGCGAACAATGCGCCTGAGACAAAAAAAAGTACAATAATTATCTCTTGCTCTACGTGCTGATTAGTCGGCGGGGGAGTATATCACCCAACCCGCGTGCAGAATCAACACGTAAAGAGAGAAAAAGATATTTTTTTCTTCTTTCTCTCTCACGCACATTGTTTGCACGACCAAGTTGCAAGGCTGCCCCTAGTAGTATATGCTTAAAGGTTGCGATGGATAATCGGAGTAGCTTTTCACTGACGAACAGTTGGCATTAAATATTGAGAAATGTGCTAAGTTGCCAAGATTTTTAATTTGTAATTCTTTGTTAATTTAGTTTATTGTTAAGTTCATTGTTAACTTTAATAACGAGTTCGTTACTCGGCCGTTAATATAATACCAAATTAAAAAAGTTTTTTATTTTTTCTGAAACGTGCATCAATTTATGGTACCACTGGCAAAATACGCAGAAAAACAGGAATACTTAAAGTAATGTTATTTTAAACTAAGACTTAATCCGTCAACTAATTGGAAAAAAAATCGTGAAAGCAAAAACAGTTGATCTTATTACAGGTTGCATATTCTTCGGTATTCTTTAATGGTCTCTTCATATAATGCATTATCGGCATACCTTTACTGATTTATACTATTTCACTTGTTGATATCTCATTATGCAGTTAAAAATGTCATATCGGTATACACGACATGCATGTTTTGCAACTAATTGTAAATAAACAGTAACGACTGTAAAGTTTGAAAAATGTAAATATCAGGTAGCCAAATAAGTTCGTGCGGTTTTTGGTAGAAAAATATAAATTTTTATTGAGAAACAATAAGACACTATGTATTCGTCGAATTAATTACCATCACACTCAATGACCTTTTGCCAACGTGGAACCAATTTTTGTATGCCGGTATTGTAGAACTCCCTGGATTTGGAGTAAAAAAATTGGCGGACTGCATTTATTACACCATCTCGAGTTGTAAACTGTCGGTGCCTCATACAGTTGTCAAGAGACAAAAAAAGGTGATAATCACTTGGCGAAATGTTGGGAGAATATGGCGGGTGCGGTAACGTTACCCAGCCCAGTTCAGAAATTTTTTCTCGGGTCATTCTTGCAGTATGAGGCTTGGCGTTATCCTGCAAGAATATCACTTTCTTTCGATTGATCAAAGAAGGCTGTTTCTGGATGAGTGCTGCTTCTACTCGTTGAAGCTGCTCACAATACAAGTTAGCAGTGATGGTTTGACCCCTTTCCAAAAACTCATTATGGACAATTCCATTGCTGTCCACCAAACACACAACAAAACCTTGTTTGTGTGCAAGGAAGCCTTGGCGTGTGTGGTACCGAATCAGTAGGCGACAACCAATGATACGAACGCTTAGAATTCGAATACAAGATCCATTTTTCGTCGCAGGTTAATAACCGATTAAGAAATGGATCATTAGCGTAACGTGAAATGTTTGCTGAACAAATGGTAAGACGAATTAATTTGTTATCATTTGTCAATTCATGTGGGACCCATTTGCTTAACTTCCACGTCTTTCCTAGCTGATGAAGATGCAACCGAATAGTTGCAGGACTCACATTGAACATTTCTGCAAGTTCTTGGCACGTTGTCCTGGAATTTGCGTCCACAACCTGTCAAAGATCCTCGTTGTTCATGATTTTTGGTCTCCCTAAGCGCGGTTCATCGCTCAAACTGAGATCTTCTGAAAAATACATATTTTTCGCGCCGCCGCTGCAGCTTTTGTTCCAAGTTTGTACTCATACAGTAAACAACTTCGAATTACTGTTTTATTCGTCGCCATTTTCAATTATTACAACTAGGAATGCAACAATTTTCAGCAACTTTTTATGTGTGTGAGAAAAAAAAGATTCATACTAAAGTGATAGCAGGTAAGAAACAATCGCTATCGATCAACAACATAAACAATATCCATGGCAATGTGCGATATACAGCAACCGCACGAACTTATTTGGTTACCTGATATTATGGTGAAAAATGAATATTTTATAGCGAGTAAGGAGCAGCAACTTGAAACTGAAAATAGTTTTAAATCTACTTACCACAGCTAAAATTTTTGTTTGGCAAGGAAGAACAACTTACCTGAAAAAAAAATGTTAAAATTAGTTAAATTTTTATTTAACGTTACCAAAAAATTTGATGTAAATAAATACCTTGGTTTTTATAACTATTAAAGTAGAAATTATACCTCACTGCTTTCAAAGTATTTAATTTCATAAAACTAGATTCTTTTTAAGAACCTCGTTCAGTTTTTTATATGTTGAACTGTAAAATTAGACAGTTTTTCGATTTTAACTATTCTCTTAGAGTATTTATATTAAGTAATATTAATCTTTGACTATCGATTAAGGATACAATGTGGGATTTTTCTAAAAAGATAGAATCGCCATTCGATAACTTGTAGATTTTTAATTTAATTTAATAAAAGGTTGAAAGACTCATCAAGATTGCTATCACGAAAAGAGTCACCAGATTTATGCCCTTCTTATGAGCGGCCTATTAGAGAAACCTCTGACATTATGGGCGTTACCTTTGTGCAGGATGTTGTAAATAAACATATTACAATCACAGCAGCTGTTCGAAAGCTAAAACTTTAAAATATTTCTTATTTTTCACCAGGACAACCCTTTCATATTCTAAATTTGTCCTGACTGTAGATTAATTCTGTCGCTACTTATATAACTTCCTCAATACTTTTTAAGTATTGGATATACCCTGTATATCTTAATACACAAAAAAAAAGTATCGCATTACACTTAGTAATAAGTTCTTTATAATCGACAAAACTGCTGAATAAGCAGCATGTATAATCTTCGCTGAAACACAGAACCCAATTTTTTTAATATTAGAAATAGCACTGTATCGATATATTATAGTGAAATAAAAAACCGCTCTTCGCTTGTATTGAAATAGTTGTTTTTATTCAATGCCCTTTTTCTATTACATAATCTAACACTAAAAAAAGTCGTTTGTCCTGTAATTGGCTGCCTTAATCTCGGAAAACAACTTTTATTTTTTTACCCACTGATGTGCTTAAATGACTTGTTTCTTTTTTACAAGAATTTTTCATGGCTTTTTCTTTAAAAAATTACAAAGAATCATTTCTCTTTTAAAAACTACGAATAAAACGCAACGCACGACTTTCGGGCATCTCATAAGACTGGAAAACTTTAAATTGCTTACTTTGTCAAGATTTTTCAACCAAGTCCTCAGACTATTACCACTTTGCAGATTATGCAAAATATTTCCTTCCTCTCCAGACTCCAGGCATCAATACATCCTTCAAGTATTTTATCAATAAATATCCCCTATCGTTACTCCACACAAGTCTAAGCCTTGGTGGTTTGTACTCACATAAAATAATAACCATAAAAAGAAATTAAACAAAAAATAAGTTCGTAAAATTGTTTAATGTGAACATTCCTATAAACAATTAAAACTAATAATTCGATGTCTTTTTGTAGCGAGAAATAAAGCTCTAAAATTTATTTCGTTAATATCTGTGTACATTTCTATTTGACATTTATAGTAGCATAAAGTTAGTTTATTATGTTGTGGTTCAGCGAAAAGCTTGAGACTGAAAGAACGGGTTGTTTATCAGCCAAACGTTATTTATCTTTTGTTTATCGTATAATGGTACGACATAAAATTATATACCAACCCATAACAAAGATTGAATTTTCTTTTCTGCTGATTTTAAAAACTGGTGGTTTTATGACAGTTTTAGTGATTATGATGGTAATTCAATACTAAAATATATTTTTAATTTATACAGTGTCACCCATAAAATCCGCATCAAAGGGGAAATTTTTTTCCTAATTAATTTGGGTAAATTTTCTTTTTGCCAAAAGTTTTTGCTTCAAAAATATACCAAATAGTGTACATAAGGAAGATCACGTGACTTTTTTTAATTGTCAAATTTGACATTTTTTCAAAAAATTGCAAAATACAGCATTATTTTTCAAAATTTCAAAAAATGCTATAGGGAAAAGTTGCACATTTTTAATTACACCCACCTACCAATTTTTATCTCTTTAGTACAATTATAATTTTTTTTCTATAAATATGAAAAAATAATTTTAGAGGGGTTTGGAATGATCCATCCAATAAAAACTACAAGAAATTAAAAAAAAATTGTACTAGAGAGCTAAAAATTAGTATGTGGATATAAAATTTAAAAATATGCAACTTTTCCCTATAGCATTTTTCGAAATTTTGAAAGCTAATGCTTTATTTTGCGATTTAAAAAAAAATGTCAAGTTTGACAGTTGATCATAATTATATACATTATTTGGCATTTTGAAGCAAAAACTTTTGATAAAAAGCAAATTTACACATATTAATTGGGAAAAATTTTCCCATTTAATGCGGACTTTAGGGGTGACACTGTATACAGGGTGAATAAGATCTTACTCATTAAAATTAAAGAAAACACTTAATATAAAACAAAAAAACGCCATATTTGAATCAAAATATACTTTTTAATAACAATAAATTAAAAATAGTGACATTTTGTTTATGAAATATACAAACAGAAAGTTTGACAGCAAGATTTTTACTTAAAAAGGGCTATTTGGAGATATAAAAAGGATTGGCCAAGGAAAAAATGTACTTAAATGCCGAAAGTTAAGATCTTAAACATTTGTGATAATAGCTAAAGGAATGGAGGTTTCAAATGCAAGCACAAGTATATTTTTATTGGGATTTTGACAACACATTTTTTTATTTTTTTAAATGTCATCAGGCATACCACGTTAAGTATCCTCTATTTTTAGAAATAAGTTCTGCAATACCCTGTATTTATAAGTAATACTTTTATTTATAAATATAAACGTTAAAGCAGCATAAAAGCATTTTTTCAGACCGCAGCTTTTAATTCGACAATAGTTTACACAGTTAATATTTTCCCGCACTTAAACCTGACCTCAAGGGTCTAATTCCATGCGATAACCCAGGCATTAAATGTATTTATGGGCAACCACTTGTACATCTGACTTCGACTACCCCAACAAAACAGCCAAATATGAACGCCCTGTTAAATATTTACCCGGTATTTAGGCCGACGAAAGGCTAAATCATAGCTGTTCCACTGTTACACCGGTTATGATATAATAATTCATAAGTACACATGCCGGGTATAAATCGTTACATTGTAATGTGACCGTTCGGGGTTGCTGGAGCCACCCCATTTATTAACGCACCCTTTCTACTTCGGGCTCACTCGGCGGAATCAATTTGTGCAATTGGTAAGGGCCCGTCGAGAGATGGGAAATTACGACGTTTGCATAAAAGGGGCTGTATGATTAAAAACTCGTCTGCCCCCGGAAGATTTGTAAATTCGATCGAAATCACTGCGCTGACAGGCGCAAAATTACGAAAAGATAAGTTTTTACGGCCATGTTATATTTTAATTTTAAAACCCTAACTTTTCTATATAGAGAGTCACCCAATGAGAAATAAACAGGGCCATATTGTGGCTTTTACTTTTTAAAAAATGCGAATAGCCATCTTGTAAATTTTTTCCGTAGAATTAGTGAAAATACCTAAGAACAGGGCTGGATTTACCCAAAGGCTGAGTAGGCTGAAGCCTAGGGCGGCAAATCTAATGGGCAGCAATTTTAATTAATTTTTAAAAAATGTAGTCGTTAATTTTAATGATATAATTAATGATTTTGCAGAAAAAAAAGGTTCAAAGAAAAATTTTAGTATAGGGTTTTGCCCATAATTAAATAAAAAATAGTTCAAAAAATACTGTTTTACAATTTAAATTTATATTTTGTTTTGTTCTTAAATGTAAAATTTGTTTGTTTTAAAGAATTGTTATTTAATTTTCTGTATGATTTACTTTTGTTAGATTTGTTTATTAAATTTTTATAAGAATTACTAGTAAAGTTTAAGTTATTTTAATGCTAAATTTTTCGTTCTGGTATCCAAAAAATATTGACATATTAGGGTGGAAAAATATATTAGCCTATGGGCGGCAAAAAGTTAAATCCGGCCCTGCCTAAGAACAAGATTTAAGTTAAAACAAAAGACATACGACATAAAATTATAGATTTTCTTCGTGAGACACCCCCGGTTACATTGATTTGTTTCTTAAAGCGTCTAATTTTCTTAGATACGTTTTCACAATATGTAAGTAGTCATTTTTAATGACAACAGAATTAATATAATAGGTTTTGCTTCTAGCAATATGTAATGAAACCTGATCTTTACCAGATGATCGCATTTTTGTGTTTTGAAAATTGATTGTGGCCGTGAACACGTAGAATGTAGAAAATAAAGAAACTTTGTATTTCGTGCAAAATTTTTATTCGAACAAATATCCTAGCAGAGCGCTTTCGGTAAGAATCATTATCAGTGCTATTCGTCAAGCAGGAGTCACAGCAATTAAGCGTACATAATATGTAAACAGGACATCGACACACAATAATATTACTAAGTTAAACATTAAAAGTAAAACTGTGAATCTAAGCCCACAGTATTTCTTCGAAAGGGTGAATTTTAAAAAATTTAAAACAAATTTATACCCCACTAAGATACCAGTTAGTTGGAAAGACGAACATGTATACACATGTTCCTTTTCCATTTTTAAAGTTTAATCGCAAAGTTGTTATATAAAAATTAATACGAAATAATTTTTATTAAAAAGTACGAAATAATTTAAAGAACGTATTAAACAAGAACCAATAAATTATTTGTCCCTATAAAACAATGTTATTTTTATGTTGTATCTCTTTGGTTTCAATTCAAATCAATTTCTCATATCTTTTTAGAAATTCTACGGGAAAAAGTAAACAGGACAGCTATTTTTTCATACATTAAATCTTCTTACAACTAAGAAAGAAAACTTTTTGTGATTCTTTTTTAAAATATTTTCCGAAATTATAAAACTTACTATTTATAAATGCACTGGGACATTTTGATAAAAATTCATAAAAGAAAACAGAACTTCAGCAAAGTCCTTGGTTTTAATTTAAAGAACTCCTTTAGGCGATCAAAAGCAGACCTTTATGAAAATGAAAATGTCTAAACCTAGTGTTACTTGTTTCCAGCAATTAAGAAGAAACTTAACTTTTAAAATGCAAATTATAACGCAGCAAAAAATGTTATCTTACCTTTATTAAAATTAGTAATAAAATTAATTTAAAATAAGATTATTTAATTTTTATATAATTTAAAATATGATCTGTGAAAGACAATTTTGGCAATATTTGAGTTGTCTTTTCGCATTAGACTGCAGGGCATCTTTAGGAATCGTTTATGACTAAATCAAAATACTGAATAAATGAATAACTCAATTCATATTCTGATCACGCGCAGTAAAGATTCGTTGCTATCAAGTGAGAAAGGTCGGAAAGTAATTCCAACTTAACAATGTCAATTTAACTATATTATGTTATTTAAGGCACAAAACCGTAAAAGATTGTATTTGATGTTATATCTTGTGTGCTTGCCTCATTTTGATTGTAAAAGTAAAAAATAATTATTTAAATATCACATAGAATATCATTCACCATCAACATCACCCTTCTCACCCTCTTTCCTTGAAGCGATATTGCTTAAACCCAAGATAACTTAATTGGTATTTACCAACTCATTCTGTTTTTTGAGAGTTATAACCTTCAAATAGGTATATGCTCGAAGGTTATAACGCCAACAGACCTTCAAACATATCGACAGACAATTGGAAAATCGCCATTTTCGTAAGGATTGGATAGCCACCCCAAATCATGCGTGAAGCATGATTACAATCCTGTCCTCATAGCTAGGGAAGTAAAAAATCCTAAAAGCAATAAACACATGCAACATCCCTATAAAACTATCCTCTAAAATAATGTAAAATGTACAGAAAATTATAAACCACCTTCTTCCGCATTAAAACAAAATTAATCGAAATAAATTCCGGTGCTCTATAGTTATTAGATAAAAGACAAAACAGGCGAACGTGAGTTCCGTCGAATAACAGGAACACAAGGATAATTAATATCCTTGCGTAACTGGAATCGTGCGAAAAGAGCAGCATTACGGTAGAAAAATAAACAACGGTAGATGGCGCTACTGATGGTGAAAGGCGATACGTTCACGCGTCTCCTCTGATTCAAACTAGACCAATTTAATGTGATATATTTATCTATTTGTCCGCTTTGTGTTATGTTTGATAATTTTAATATTACGTATTGTCGGTAAAAGAGGATTCAAAAGGGGTATTTGAAGAAACAGAACTTTTTTAATAAATGAAACCAGAGTTTTTATACAGGGTAATTAGAAACTTAGATAAAGTATTTGGATAAAGAATAAATAACGCATATGTTAAAGCTATTTTGTCCCAACTTACACTGTTCAGGTTTTGCAGATAGAAGAAGATAAAAAGTGTTTCAACGTCAATTATTAAATGTCAATATTTCGAAGTTGAATTAGGTAAACAGGCTTAAAACTTTAACTGGAATACAAAAACTTCAATAATATACCGACTATTTGTTATATAAAACTGTGCGCTCTGTATAGAGGATTTATTCTGAAAGATATCACTGAAATCCAGTCTAGTATCGTATACCGTATCTTCACTAAAGAATCACTTTAGATGTACCTGAAGTTGGAAACGTTTTTTTTTTGCAACGAAAAATTAAAAAAAAAACGGCTAGATACCGAAGTAAATTAATCATTAAGCACTCAAAAACTATGAAAAAGTGATAAACTACGCCTTCTGAACCTTCAAATACGCCATTCCCCGGAAAAAAATCAAAATAAATCGATCCAACCCTTATACCGGTTTGAAATTATTGGACGATTGTCCTAGAGTCATAAAAAAGCTATACAAAAATGATTGGACCGGTACAACCTTGGAACTACCCCTTCTCAACCCTCAAGTACCTCCACAGGCCGAAAAAAGTTCAAAATCGATCCAACTCTCATACCTGTTTAAATTGTTGGACAATCTTCCTAAAGTTATAAAAAGCCATACAAAAATAATTGGACCGGTAGAACACTTGGAACCACCCCTTCGCAACCCTTAAGGACTTAAGGGTTGAGAAGAGGTAGTTCCAAGGGTTGTACCGGTCCAATCATTTGTATGGCTTTTTTTGTCTCTAGGATGATCGTCCAAAAATTTCAAACCGGTATGGGGGTTCGATCGAATTATTTTAATTTTTTTTGGCCCTCCGACGTATTTGAGGGTTGAAAGGCGGTGGTTCTAAGGGTAGTACCGGTCCAATTATTTTTCTCCAGGTTTTTAATGACTCAAAAATGAACGTACAAAAATTTCAGATCGGTATGAGAGTTGGATCGATTCATTTTGAATTTTTTTTCCGCCCTTGGACGTGCTTGAGGGTGTAAAAGGGGTGGTTCCAAGGGTAGTACCACGTCAATTATTTTTTTCCAGCTGTTTTATGACTTTAGGACGATCATCCAAAAATTTCAGACCGGTATGAGAGTTGGATCGATTTATTTTAATTTTTTTCCGATGATCTGGCGTATTTGAACGTTCAAAGGGGGTGGTTTTGATGTTTCCCGGATCTTTATCAATTTTGCACAGTTTTTAAATGATAAATGATTAATTTACTATGATATCAGGCCATTTTTATATATTTTTTTATTTTTCGTAAAAAAAAAAACGTTTTCAATTTCAGGTACATCACTTTAGTGAAGATACGTCTTTTATTTGTCACGACCATAAAATATAATTCTACAAGTTTCTTTAATATTTTAGTTTAAATTTCCTTAAAACATTTGCAAAAAATACAATTCGTTGTTCTGAACATTTCTGGTCAGTATTTTCCCCAATATACCAACCAAAATCTGTTTTTTTGGAGGTTTGGAAAAAAAGGGAAAACTCCTGCGGGTAAAAGGTTCCATAGCCTGAACACTCAAGGGATGAAGGAGCCAACAAAGTGATAAGTTCGAAGCCTCTTAAGTTGGGCTTTAAAAGGATGCATAAAAGTGGCACTACGTGTTGCTCTGTTTGAAGCTGCCAGAGGATAGATTTTACTGGTCAACTCTACGGAGCAGAGCCCGTAAAAATACCTATAAAAGTGCGACAAATTGCCTACAGCTCGTCGGTGAGCAAGAGAAAAAGCTTTTCTGTAACTGTGGGGTTATTAATAAGACAAACAGCTCTTTAAATGAAGTCAAAAATGTCGTAGAAGGCGCCATTCTCAGACATGGAAACAATATTCTATAGAAAGTCCGATCTGGGATACAGAGTATAATTGATTAGAAGGAGAGAATACTTTCGAGCTCGAAAAAGGAATCCATGCTTTTTTGAAGCTGTCAAGGCTATGGATGTAATGTGTTTGTTGTTTTTTTATGTTATTGTGGGCGTCTTTCTTATTATTTAGGTACTATACAAAGGTAAGTAATCAAACAAACCCTCATTAGGACACCAAGACTGGGCAATTCATGCATTTGCTTACTTGCAAAGAAGCTTTCTAAAAATAATTTTAAAGTGGAATGAATTCAAGTTTTGTCCTGTAACTGTTTTAACTTTAACAGATTACACTGTATATGAATATACCAATTACAACTTTAAATATGTGTTTACAGTTTATGAAGCCGTACATACTACTAAAATTTGCATGTTGTATGACTAAACATTTGCTATTAAACAACTTGGTCAATTTATAAACTGCCGTTAGCCGTTTATAATTGGCAGTTTCCATCAGAAAATAATTGAAAAAATCGTAACGGCATGTTCCGGTGCGATATCAAATAAGCTCCGAGATCCAGGCGTCGAAAGGGTGTTTATTTTCAGGCCCGCAAAACGCGGCCCTTTGAGCGACTCGCAACTTTTTATCTAATTAATTTAGCGACAACAAAGCGGCCGCCCGTTCGTGCAAATGACAAAGCCAAAGCGAGACCCGCGGCCGCAAACCCGAAAACGGCGTCGCGCGACTCGCTCTAATTACGAGAGGCAACCGAGACGTCAGTCTCACCCGACCGCATCATTAGCAATTTGGAAAAATGTCCACTCGCTAACGAGCTCGAAGGGTTGAAACGCGAAAATACGAAGCCACAAATTAGAACGGAACTGGTAATACTTACTTTATGCCACACCTTGTTAAAATTCGTACGAATCGGCCAAAACTATTCCTCGAACGTCTTGTACCCTTGCGGTAAAAACTGTACCTAAATAAGAATTAGTTTTATTTTCAAAATTAATTGATTAAAGAGAAGCTATAGACGACCATTCGATGATTTTCCTTTTGAAAATAAATGAAGAAGTTCGAAATGACCAAAGAAAAAAATTATTAACCACTGATGAACTCTTAGTGTAAAAGCATTATAGTCCGGGAACTGGGGGGATTGGGAGAAAGAGTTATTAATAGCCGGTCCATAATATTACATTTCGGTTGTGGACAAGTTTTCTAATAACAAATTAATAGATCTGATCGCGCGGTCGCATTGCCGCCAATAATAACAATGTAAACAAGAAAAAAAAAGAAAATTCATGTTAATAGCCGGCTGCCATTAAATCAAAAAATCGTCACATAAAAGTGACCAATTTAACGATAGCTGAGGTCTTTTGCAACGATACTCCGAGGTCTGACCATTATTTTCATCCACATTTATTTATTTTCTACTACGTATCTATATTTTAAACGGCTATAGGTAACTTAAAAAGAAAACAATGTTTTTTTAACGTTTGTATGTCGGCGAACGCAACGTCGACGACGAGTCTGACGATGTTTTTATGCTTATTTAGTTACAGACAATGCGTTATTTTAATGATAGCTGGCTGGTAACAACTTACATTTTCCAATTTTGTCTCTTATTACCGCATAACATTTCTGTTATTGGCGGTAATGCGACTGCGCAGTTTGACCTATCATTTTGATCTTCATCTGACCATAAAGTTTACTTCAGTGCTCGATTTATCAAAATGTTTTTTTGCAGACGGTGACAAAGAGACTTCAGGACTGTAGGCTTTAAGTAGGAAATTAATGTAATCGAAGAAAAACTTAATGTAAATGTAACAGGTGTAGCATCCATGCATCATTTCGTATGTTTCCATTAAAGATTCTTGGTTTTCTGTGTAGTTAACTCAAATGCTTTAATTTTCTCTTTATATGGCAGGTATCTTAATGCAAATGAAATTTTTGTTTTTCCTTCACTGGCTCTTTTACGGAGATTTTTGTTTCTTTTAAAATAGAAACATCGTACATGACAGCATGTACCAGTATTCGCCTATGTACATTAACGAACATAAGTATTGCAAGAAATTAATAATTCAAAAATTTGTATGACATTAAACGCATAGTCAAGAGCCTGCTCTAAACATAAAAAGAACATTGTTTTTGAGTTGGCTGTGAATATATCTGACACAATAAAACACTATTAGTATGCTGTTTTTTAAACGTCAAAAGTATTGCAACAAACACATTCTATTGCGTTTGTGCAGTGGTTTTGGGAGTCCAAGTTTGCATCTTAAAATTTGTTAACGCCGGTTCAGAGAAGTATCTCTGGAAATTGGAAATAAAATTGCTATATCCAAAGATTTAAGGTCCCGAGTTTTCAGAGCTTTTCAGAATGGAGAGGCTATTGCTCAAAAGTTTTCGTTATTTCCTTTACAGTGTCCTAGTCCTATATTTTAAAGAAAGGCATCATTAAGATACTATTTCCAAGTCAGATAGGCCAAGAAAAACGAATGTACACGAGAAAAGGTTAAACATAAAAAGAACATTGTTTTTTCAGTTGGCTGTGAATATATCTGACCAATAAAACACATCAGTATGCTTTTCTCCAACGTCAAAAGATTGAACAAGACAATTATTGGTTGTGCAGTGGTTTTGGGAGTCCAAGTTTGCATCTTAAAATTGTTAACGCCGGTTCAGAAGTATCTCTGAAATGGAAAAAAATTTATATCCAGAAAGGTCCCGAGTTCAGAGCTTTTCAGAATGGAGAGGCTATTGCTCAAAAGTTTTCGTTATTTCCTTTACAGTGTCTAGTCTATATTTTAAAGAAAGCATCATTAGATATATTCCAGTCAGATAGGCCAAGAAAAACGAATTTACACGAGAAAAGGTTAATAAAACGCATTTCTCAAAACAATCCGTGGAAGTTGGATTAAAGCCAAAATTTCTCATACAGACATTTCCTGCCGAACTATTCAAAGAAGATTAGTGCAGGCTCGGTTATACAGTAGGAGACCAGCAAAAAAATCCCTTAATTTTGCAAGAAATAGGCGGCTGATTGGGAGAGAAAGTGCTAAAAGTGTTGCTAGAAACTATGCTTTAAAGAAGTTTTCGGCTGATTGTCACAGTATAATAAAGCTAAAAAACAGGAGCCATATTCCTGACGCATGAGATAAAAGGTTTGCTTGTTATGTATTGCACCCACTTCAAGTAAAAAAAAAATAATACTATATATCCATACAAATATTACTTGTTTAAATTATTTACTTATTATTAAATATGAATAAAAAATTAATTGGTACACAAAACGTAAAAAAATAAAAATAAAGTAGGCCTATGGTTATGAAATTCGGTATTCGGGCATAATTTTTGCATTCTAAACAACTTTTTTTTATAAACTTTTTTTTATATCTTGCCCAGAAATACTACTTTACCTACTCACAAAATTTAAAAAATGCTTGTACCAAGGCATGCTTGATTTTTAAAAAATAAAAATATGCTAAATTTGATTTTTTAATCAAGGGGCTGGATGCCAAACGGTCAAATTTCCAACCCCAAAATTTTTTTTGTCATTTTTTATAAATTCGCTTATCCTGGGAACAATTTATATAATATAATTATATATATATATATATATATATATATATATATATATATATATATATATATATATATATATATATATATATATATATATATATATATACACTATATATATATGTATATACATATATATATATATATATATATATATATATATATATATATATATATATATATATATATATATATATATATATATATATATATATATATATATACATTATTCCTTTCTGAAAGTATCCAATATTAAGTTTTAAGCATGGGGATTAGACTAAGATGCCATTTTGTAAAGCTGTCTTTTAAGAATACTTTGTGAAATACACCTTTCGAAAGTCGCAGAAATTCAGTTTTTTAATTGGCTAGGATTTTTTCCACACAATCCATCGCTATTTTAGTAAGAACTGTAATACATTAAATCGGGAACACGAACAAAGATTTATATCCACTATATATATGAAGTTAAACGTGTCTTGGGACTGATGGGGATTAAACATATCATAAACCGCCGTAAAGGCCGCCTAAGGCTCAATGTTGTACTTCAAAGCTTTGCTGAAAATGACAGGTTGTGCAAACTGTAGGCAATACCGCACTCAACCGACTACGCCGTAATGCGGCTACCCAAATCTGCTGTCTGATACATACCTGACGTTTACATATTGTAATGTTTATTTGCAGAAAAATAGTTTTCCATGCCACTTGTATTTGTATGGGGAAATTTCAGAAAATTATGCTGTATTAATAGTTCTTTACGTCCTATAAGTTTTCTACAAAAAATTACTTAACATGTTGCAAGCTAAAAAGTAGAGGGAGAGTCAGCAAAAGTTATAAGTCGGGATTTGTCCTGTATTGGTGACGTCCATAATATCGTAAAATAAGTTCAGAGTACACTGTTTAAAATTGTTAAAATTACACCATTCCTATTGTAAAAATATACGTTTACACATTATATTACGTACTTTAAAAATCTACATTATACGTGGTATCTCTAAAAGGTGCGGAAAAAATCGCTACTACAGATTCCTGAGGCTAAAATATTACGATCTAACCGAACTTGACGCAGTCTAAAAGCGTCGATTAACATTGCCAGTTTGTGGGCGAAAACCGAACATAACACCGTCAGTGAAAAATTCTGGCAGCGCTTGAAATCTTAATCGTCCGTCTTTATTTAAAAATGAAGTGTGTGGTGCAGAACGTCTTAAATCGTCATTCTTGTACAAATACACACGCTTCACTTATGTTTTTTGGTGTACGACCGCAGCTTTTGGCGATAAAGACGGTTTAAAATTAAATTAAGCGTAGGGAAATAAAAGTTTTAGTCGTTCGACTGAGCAGTATTAATCGGCGATTAAAAAGGATAAAAAGAACAATAGTCTGTAGGCCCCAGAGGTTAAAAGTTTAATTTGGTTTTAGTTTTATATAAATAATTTTGTTAATACAATAATTATTATTTTGTGTATTTATATATTGTCACAATATTCGGTTAGAAAGGGTTTGTAAGGTAAAAAATAGAAATCTGCTCTTATTTTTATTGAAAAATTTAGAAGGCGTCACAACTGGAAAACAAAATAACTTTTTTAAGCCACTCTGTATTTAACTTATAATACAAATTCTATTCTTTAACCTCTTTTACCTAAAAAAGGTATAAGTGGTAAGAGTTGATTAGAGCACCCGTTTTTGTGATCTCTAGATTTAAAAATTCACTTCGTGTATGGCCAGATCTAAATTATTATACCTAATAATTAAATACTAGTTATAGTGAAGGCGTTAAGTTACACAGGTCCACAAAAAAGAAAAAGTTGTGTGTGCTGGGTGTCGGACTAAGATTTTCTGGCGTATTTTTTTCCGCTGAACACGATGAAGTCAAAATTGGGGGGTCAAACAGCAAAAAATCGAGAAAAAGGCTAATTTCAGATATAAACGATTTTTTTTTTTAATTAAAACGTCAATATCTTAAAACCAAAAAAAGATACACATAACTTTATATGACATAAACTATGTATTTTTATAAGACATTTAATTAGAGTTTTATAACCTTTTTGTTAAAATGCAGTATTTTTCTAGTTATAATAAAAAAACGAGTTTTTGGGATTTTTTTAAGGTACCTCTGGAAAAAATTTTAAATTTTATTTTTTTATTTTTGGATTTTTTCTGCAAATTTTGAGTGATTTGAGATTCAAATGAATAAAATAAATGACATTTATAAAAAAAAAAAAAAAATTACAATAATAAAAAAAAAATCTATTTTGGACAAAATTTATACCTTTTACTGGGTCTCCAGATACTTTAATAATTTTATGATTTGATGTGTGCGTTATATTTTGCTCAATTATGAGTAGATATTCCACTGTAGGGAAATTATTATTTTTAAAATAAGATGTGTATTTTTTACAATATCACTAAATTTGGAGCAGACGTTTTTACACAAAAAAAATGAACTAGTTTTGATAAAGAATTTATTTTTTCTTAGTTCCATTTTTTAGTATGACAACGGGGTGGAGGTGTTTACAGCAAAGAGGCTTGGTGGCTTGACGCATCATTAATTTATCTACATGTTCTTCGCATATTATGTGAAGCGTTGACTAATAATGGCAAGGGAAAGTGATAATGTGCAATAAAAGGAAATAAACGTCTGGTTAGTTTCTAAGGTGATATTTCATTTAAATTAAGCAAAAACATGTGTATATTAACTTAGCAATACTATTAATAATTAATAATGCTAAATACAAGTAAAAGGTGCCACTAACTTATATATGCGCCAAAAAAGCCTTAAATATTTAACTAAAAAGTATACCAAAAAATTAATAAAGTGTACAATTAAATGGGTTGATTGATTTATGTTCTAATTGCATGGTGGTTAAAACATGTATTCATTATGTAATTGTCTTACTCAGAAGAATTCTTTAAATAGACAAAATTTATAAATTTGATTTAATGTGGTGGTGTTATATTGAGTGACTGAGGTGTTCTGCTATATGCGATGGCACATCATGCCATTACACCCACTGTGTGATGAACATATCTCTTCATTGTGGAATACGTCTTATATCACTGCGCGACGCCTTTTTACCATAATTCGACCATCCAAAAGCCAGATTTATCACTAAAGGTCAACTGGTTCTACTCCTGATCCAACAGAAGTTTGTCTTGCACCATTGTTGAAGTTAATAGCGTTGTTGCTCAAAAATCAATAGCAACACCCAATGGAAACGGTAATAAGAAAAAAGTCTTAGTCGGCGATCTTAATGTTCCGTTGTTCCCCTACTACATCAGGTGCTGCTACATCTGTGTCCCCGGCGTATTTGGATCCATGCTTGATAATATCTTAAAATGAATCGGTTTGTCCTTTTATTTTCACAAGTTAGCACACAGTTATAAGCCTACAATTTTCCCCATCTCAAAGTTACTAAGCTGACAAATATGATCAAGTCTGCTTACTGAAGCAATCTTGTCTTTTAAAATAAATCACTTTAAAACAAGCTGTTTAAATGTTTAATCACACATGAGAGCAAAAATTCGTAAACTTTTAAAAACATTAAAAACCGAACAAAATAAGTCATATGCTGAAATTTTAATCATTTTTGCTTGTAAAATATTAGCGAATTTAGGTAATAAATACTAGGTGTTAATCTTTCTTTCTCGCTTAGTATATAATTATTATCCTAATAAAAAAAACTGCATCATTTTACGATTATAGAGAATCAAAAAATGTTTTTATTTTAATGAGGAAGAAAGCAATATTCGCTTAGTCAGACATCTCATACTGGTATGTCGTCAGGTGAAAACAATTATCCTTTTATGGCGTTCTTATCCCACTGGACTAATAGTTTGTCATTATGGTTAAGGTCTGTAATCACCCGATAAAATTGCATTAATTAAAGTAAGGCCTATCAAAGATTTAGTGCTTCTGCGAAAATGAGTGCCATAAAAGGACATTCATGATCAATTTGACGGTCGAGGATTGGCGTTGCGATATAGCGCTTTGCTCGTGTCTTTTATGACGGTTTTGAGAATTAGAAATGGCTCCCTCGCTTAGAGTACAATCGAGAAAGAAAGACATTATCAAGAGGATTCTCTCGGTCGTAAAACCAACACTGCGTTGCAAATTTTGAAATATGGTATTTTAGAACAAGCGTTTACACAACACCTTTTCATTATTATTAAGTTGCAACTTCTATAACTTTAAATTTACCCAAATATTTGTAAACGCAACTTTCTAAAACGATGTAAAGCGAAAAGCCCAAGCACAAAAGCATAATGACTTTCGGCGCTGCTACCAGTATCGCCAACTTATCCCTGTTGCTTACCCTTCCTCGCGTCTCAAACCCTTGTAACCTTGTATATATACAGGGTGTCCCAGAATATGTGGGCAATCTCTCGGAATCTAATAGAAAACCCAAAAATATTATGACAAGTTCCCATAAACTTTTTTCCTACGACCCTCCCCTACGGAGATACGGGTACATAAAGGACGCCCCTGGAAATCGTTTTTTTTTAATAACTTTTTAAATACTGGGCGTAAATTAATAATTTTTTAATATGATGGTAACTAGATAAGTCTTCTTAAAATGAATCAATCAAATCATATTTGGCTTATTTAGTTTGTTAGGGACGGACTAGCTCTGACACAATAATAGTAATTTTTTTAACACCCTGTATGATAAAGGCTTAACAATATTATTTTTGAATGGCTTTAACCTTAAACTAAAAAAAAGGTATACTTGATTGACCTCGATAAAATCAACTGTTTACGAGAAATAAAATATTATGGTTGGTATTTTTTTTACATTATACAGGGTGTTTTCTAATTGAACGTCAATATTCAGTGAGGCAATTTTGGGTTCATTTTAAGAAGAAAACTTCATATGAACGTATGTCCTAAACGTCCCAACTTTTGAGATTTTTTTCCTTGTATGGTTATGGACTATTTAAATATATTACAAAATTTCCTTTATGTTTAGGTACTTTAAAAAAAGGTATGATTATAACTCTCTTAAAAAAAACGGATTACAAACTGTTATGCTGGCAAACAATTAAACTTCATAAAACACCGGTGTAAAATGTTAAAGATATGTAAACAGGAAGTTTATGTCTTCTGCTTATCGCCTAGTTACTTTTTACCAGTAATTTTTATTGCGGTTCAAGAAATTTTAAGTACCTATTGTCTTACGGGGTCTTGTAAAAGATGTGATAAAGTAGGTCCTATTTAGTGTTTTCTTTATAGAAATAGATCTGTTTTAAATGAAACAAGATAACTCTTTCAGTTCATTCGGTATATGGGTTGATCCATTACTTTGTCTCGAAAATTGGAGGTAGCATAGCATAATCAAAAAGATTCTTTGGGAAACGTTAAATTTTAGTGTATGGCACTTGTTTCTGCATATCGGTTATAAGCTTTCTTATTTTAAATAAAATAATTTATTTATTTCTAAAATTTTTAATTCAGGTAATGCTGGACAAATTGATTTGTCCAGCATTACCTCCAGCTCAGCGTGGGTGCCTTAAGTCAAAAAAGAAGCATTGTATTAGCACGGGACTTAAAAAATTGGAGGTTTGTAGAACAAAATAAGACCTCTGTAACAGTAAAAATACTATAGAAATGAAGGAATAAATAAAGTGCGGTACCTCTCCAGATGTTTAGGGATGCATGGAAAGGGTAGTTTGTCCTTCTCTATTAGGAACTACTAAGGGAGCAATAATTTTCTTAGAGCCGAATCCATAAAAGAGCGACAGATCTCGTACAGCTAGTAAGTGGGCAAGAAAAGCAAGCTTTTTATAAAGTGAGGTAATTGTAATTCATTGTATTTTTCTAAATAAATAAAATCCAAAATGCTAAGAGTTAAAAGAGACGCCAGTACCTACACGTGGGAATAATATTTCAAGTAAGCTTTAATTTGTAATACATACAGAGTATACAAGTTAGGGAAAAAGTATTTTCGGCTTTAAAAGAGGAATCCAAGCTTTCGAAACTGATGTGGTTATGGATATAATGCGTTTTTGCGTAATGCCCACCACCTTAAATAACTGTATGTTCTGAAGAACACAGAGAGAGAGAGAACAAAATTTTTTGAACCCGCATTACCCTATGCTTGATTTCCAAATCAGACTTTCGCTTCATTAATGATCCTAAACTCTCAGAGTAAAGCTTCCTTATCTTGTTCTCCAACAAGCTGTAAAGGACTGTCGCTTTTTATACGCATTTTCTAGGCTTCTGCTACGAGAAATTAGGCAATAAAATTTTCTCCTCTAGCCGTTTATTAGATCAAATTAATCAATTTTATTTCGTTAATTGGGTTACAAATGTTTTTTAATCAAAAATACACAAGACCTAGTTTTTTAATTTTTGAGAGCTGAAAGTGTAAAAAAGAACGAACAGTAAAAATGAAAATAAGTTAACTGCAAATGTTGTGGAAATTGGGCAACAATTTTAAATTGAAACATTAAACTGCTTTTTTTATAAACGGGGAAAGCTTTTATAGTTTTTTCACTCCTGAAAAGGCAGATTTAACACAAATATTCAAATGCGAGTTCAGCATGAGCTTCAAACAGAGCGGGAAAGCCTTTCCACTGATCGAGAAGTAGAACGAAAAGTTCCTACAATTGTACATCCTGCAATCTAAAATGCCGGAACAGCTAGGTTTTTAATGCGAAAGGGAGTCCGAAGAAAGCAAGAGACGTTTTAAGCTATACCGGCTTTAAGAAGCAAACCATTCTTTGGAACGTACTACATTGTTCCTAAAACTCAGATTTACGCACAACGATTGACTTGTGGCCTTAGGAAACATTGGTTGCTAAGGGTCTCTTTAATACATTTGTGGTACAAACAACTCTCAAATCATCATTTGTAAATGTAAATACTGAAAACAAGTATTAAAAAAACGAAACAGACATGTTTAATAATTTTCATATTTAGGACAACCCCAAATTTTTCTAACATCTGTAATATTGTTAACAAGGCAATTCTAATTTATTAATTTTAGAAAATACATTAATAATATTTACAAGAAAAATAATAACCGGTACAAAAAAACAGCCTGTAGCTACAAAAAATATCTAAAAAAATTAAAGAAGAGAAAATAATATTTAATCTCGTACCTAACAAATACTATGGTAAACTTCCAAGAAAGTTACTTTTATTTGTGTAACACACAAATAACTAAAATTCCTTTTCCGATCGCTCAGGGTTGAAAACAAACTTTTGGTGCCTAGTCTGTCTCAATATGGCGCCCGTTCGTGTTGACTTATGTTAAGTAGCCGAAAAAGATCCCTCTTTGTCAATATTTTCTCCATGCGGAATGTTTACACGGGTCGCAGCATTCGACAACGTATCAGTGCGTGCGGAAGACGTGTCATCTATTCAGAAAAATGAAGTGTAATGTATGTGTAAGAATGTGGAATGAAGATAGATAAGGATTTTATATACGCATACATTGCCACTTCCTGTTTACTGCATGTTTTCGAAAGAATTTTTTTAATCAGTTCTGTTGTTTTTAGAACATGAATATGCATATGTAATGCATATATATGGCAATAAAGAATGGGGCAGTGGTGGCTCGTGGTTTGTCTAACAGGGAGGGCATTTTTTTAATTTTAAACAAAAACAGATTATAATGAAGATTGTAATACAGGGTTCCTCATAATAGACTACCTATTTTGATATTTATATAAATTCTGTATAGATAAGTCAGTAAGTTTTTTTTATATTATTATCTTCTATGGCCTTTGGGATTTAAACCAACATATTTTTAATCGAGTAGGCACCTGACACAAAACTAGAAAAAAATTATTTTCGTTAAAGGTCATTTTTCTAATAAAGAATCATTGGTTTAAACACATAATGTAATGTTTAGTTTTAATTCTCAGGAATTATTCAGTTTAACAACGAGTTTTTTTTTGCGTAAAAACATAAAGAGTAACCTAATAGAAGAAAATAAAGCGACATTACATACCGCTAAAAACTCTAAAAGAGTTCTGCGAGAAGCGTTTAATGGCCGACTCATTTCACTATTTGGGGATTTAAATTGGTTTTTAAGGTCCCCGGACTTAACTGCACCGGACTTTTTTCTGTGGGGCTATTTAAAGTCAAAGGTTTTTGCAACTCAACCAGAAAACATTCAAGATTTTAAAGTCCGAATGGGGAGTCTATTATGGGAAATACACACCAACTCTATTTTTGAAATAAAAGTCCATTCTTTTGTTTTTGTCAGAAATAAACTTTGAATCACTTTTTCAATAAAGTCCAAAATGTCACTAATCATCACTTTTTTGACAACGCGATTGCAAAAACATTTAATCTTTCTTTGCTAATGGTATTTTCCAAAAAACGTTTTATTAATTTTAAAGTTAAAAAACTGCTTTGAGTTTCTAATGTCATTTGAATGGTAACCAATATTTTTAAAACCTGAATAAATGTTCTTTAGTGCCTCAATTATTATGTCTTTACTGCCTATAAAAACCTGATTGTTTTAAAACGAAAAGGCGGGAAAATAAACACCCGGACACGAGTTGATGGGCAAATATACAGGAGCTCCGAAGCGAGCCCTGGCGTCGTCGGGCTGTCATGGCAACCGTGACGTACCCATGTTGCGGATCTAAGCCTTTACATTCCACGGGCGGTTTTCGAAAGCCTAGCTGCATCTCATATCTCGAGAGATCTCTCCTGCGCATGCAATCGCGGAGTGAAATGATATTTTTTTAAATAAATATAAGAAATAAAGGTATAAGTATATATTTAGTTATAGTAAATATATTTTAAATGTAAATGTGTATTTTATACATTTATGATTTGGGGGGCAGCGGTGCCGCAGTCCCCTCCCTCACAAGCCGCCACTGGAATAGGGAACTTTTAACTATTAACAAAAGCATTTTAAATGGAGGTATCAAGATAATTCCTGCTGTTTTTACAAGATTTCTGGAAATTTTTAAAGACTAGGCAACTTTGGGACAAGCAGTCAATAAAATAACAATACTCACTAGGACACTGACCTATTAAACACATACAACACTGAGGAAACATCAAGAACATGTTTTGACCTTCCCTAAAAACCTTTCAAGTGCCGAGTGTTTGCTGACTCTTCGAAGACAAGTCTAAACCCAGTTCTCATGGGATCTGTCGGAAATATGAAAGAAACGTGTATGAGATCATGTATATATTACTTTAAGCCCTTTAAAGCATAAAATACGAAGATTATAGATGAAATATTTTGTTCCGATCCAAAAGTTGTTGCATTATCTATAGGAATTTGAATGGCCAAACCCAATATTGTTTTTTTTTTGCGAATGGGACTGCGGAGCCAGAAAAATTATGGCATTAAAAAATAGCCGTCATGTAAAAACACTGTGACTGAACTTCTTTAATAAACCCTTGGTATTTATTTATCTTCTCTGCACACATTACTAGGGCTTTTTTTCGTTTAATCCCAAATAGATAAGAAAATGCTTTTCTTTATCTGAGACTGAAAGACAGACAAAATTTAAGGCGGGAAATTTCGTTGAGCCACAAACACAAAATTTTAAAACTACATTTTCAGCAAAAGAAAATAGGAGGTGGACTGCCGCCAAAAATATATGTAGCAATTTTTAGGTTACAGGAAATTTACAGTGAAATTATATCTACCACTGCAACTCTGCAGATGATCTGCAAATATGAATGAATTCTAAATGCAACTCTGCTGAAAAAGTGCCACCTATTCCTAAAATATCTGCAAATCCGCCATATTTACTTGAATAAAACTGTTACTCTCGCTGGTTTACCTTGTAAGACAAAGCCACCCAAGAAAAAGGAGCTATTCTGATGTAGTGAATTATGATCTTTTTTTTCACTGGCATATATTTAAAACAAATATATCACAAAAAATTTATCAACACCAATCTTAAATAGGCTATGGTTAACTACAAAGGTCATTTTTTTATTAAATGCGTTTCACCTCTTATTCATGTCATTTTTAGTGTAGTGCTAATATGAAATATTACCCATATTAACGCAATAAACTTTTAACGGAGGATAATAAATGTATTATGGTCAAAATAAGATTCCATTAGGCAGTTTTAATTGTCAATGAATAAATTAAATGTTAAAATGAGCTATAAATAAACCAATAAAAGGTAGACTGGCAACAAGTCATAATTATGCAGATATATCGAAGTTTATTTGCCATTTATGTCTGGCCAGCCACACAGCTCACGGACTCATAATAGTAATAACGTAGTAATAGGGCCATTGCGTGTTATTACGAGGTGCGGTAAAAGTAATTAGCGCATTAGGGTACTCCGCCCATCCGATTCACGCGATTGCTGACGTGCTCCCAACGTTAAATCTTCTCAATGAGCCAAAAAAACTACAGCTATTCATAAATCAATTATCAGTCACTTTGGGCATCCGCAGTTTACCAAGGTGTAAATTACTGAACTTTTCGACAGTTGCAAAGCGTGGATAAATTTCACCCCTTCGCAAAGGAAATGTGCAGAATACGAATTAAACCAAAATATTAATTGAAAATTAATTGTGGCCGTGTGCACGTAGGAATGTAGGACATGAAAAAACTTTGTATTTCGTGCAAAATTTGGCAAGAAATACAAAGTTTCTTCACTTTTAAAACATTACTTGACAAAGAAAGAAAATATATCTTCTTCCTATATAATTTGATTCAGTTTGTCAATTAATATTTTGTATATGAAGAAATTTTGTATTTCATGCAAAATTTTGCAGGAAATACAAAGTTTCTATATGTCCAAAATATTAAGTAACAAAGAAAGAAAATATATCTTCTTTCTATATCATTTAATTTACTTTGTTAATTAATATTTTGGATATAAAGAAACTTTGTATTTCATGCAAAATTTGGCACGTACTACAAAGTTTCTTCATTTTTTAAATAATATTTGACAAAGAAAAAAAACATATTTTCTTCCTATATCATTTAATTTAGTTTGATAATTAATATTATGGATATAAAAAAACTTTGTATTTCATGAAAAATTTTGCACGAAATACAAAGTTTCTTTATTTCTAACATAAAATTTAACAAAGAAAGAAAACATATCTTTTTTCTATATCATTTAATTTAGTTTGATAACTATTATTTTGGATACACAGAAACTTTGTATTTCAGGAAAAATTTTGCACGAAATACATAGTTGCTTCATTTCTAAAATAATATTTGACAACGAAAGAAAACATATCTTTTTTTGTATCATTTAATTTAGTTTGATAATTAATGTTTTGGATATAAAGAAACTTTGTATTTCATGAAAAATTTTGCACGAAATACAAAGTTTCTTTATTTCTGAAATAATATTTGACAAAGAAAGAAAACATATCTTCTTCCTATATCATTTAATTCAGTTTGATAATTAATATTTTAGATATAAAAAAACTTTGTATTTCATGAAAAATTTTGCACGAAATACAAAGTTTCTTTATTTCTAAAATAATATTTTACAAAGAAAGAAAACATATCTTCTTCCTATATCATTTAATTCAGTTTGATAATTAATATTTTAGATATAAAAAAACTTCGTATTTCATGAAAAATTTTGCACGAAATACAAAGTTATTTTATTTCCTACATTCTTACGTGCACACGGCCACAATTAATCTTCAATTAATATTTTGGTTTAATTCATATTACGCACATTTCCTTCGCACAGGGACGAAATTTCTAGAAACATATCTTTAAAAACAATTTAATAAAAAAATAAAAAAGTAACAATAAAAATAAGTTAAGAATTTTTTACTGTGAATATATATGGAAACAAGCCCTAAAAACGTATAAGGGTGTTTGGTCTATTATTTTTTATGTATGGTCTATGTAAAGTGAAAAAACGTATATCTAAGGGTGTTTGGTCTATTATTTTTATGTATGGTTTATGTAAAGTGAAAAAAGATTTTAAGTAAATTATTGTATGTATAAATTGTTCTAAAACCAAAAATAGCAATGACAGACATTAATAAAGGCACGTTTGAAAAAATTAGGTGTCCACATCAAACGTTTTTATAATATTCTATGCGCGGCGTGTTATAATCCAATTTCTATTGTTTTTTGTATTTTCACACACAATAAGTTTAAAAATGGGCTTCAAAATTATTGTTTACCTGTTTATGTCATTTTAATCCAACCTCCGATTTTTTAAGGGATTTAAAATGGATGGATGGGGTGGATGTTCTCAACATATGATCCTTTAAGCAGTATAATCATTATTTAAAATCTGTAGGTAAATCGTTTTAAAAGTTAGAGGGCGTGTTAAAGATTTAAGAGGCGTCAACTACGTCACAATGGCTTTCTAAAAAATGAAAATGATGATTTTTGGGATAATGGTAAGAGGTTAATGTGGTGTTGTGGTGGTTAGTCTACACTGGCCACATGTGGTCTCGCGTTGTCTTGTTAAAAAATGTGTTTTCGATTGTCTCAAAATATGAAAGAACATGTTGTTTAACTAATTCCAGAATTTACCCAAGGACCGTTGTGTTACCTCTAATAAAGATTAGAGGTGTCCAGCCAGGATATCCGAAGGCACCTCATACCATAGCATCCACGATGAGACAAACATCATATCCAAGTGTGGATTACGTTTTTCACAAGATCGCCTTCTTACCCCTGCTCGACCATTATGTATACCCATGTATACTCAAACAAAAACGAGACTCATCACTAAAGATCACGTGGTTTTATTTCTGATCTCATAAAAGTACACCACTGTAGTCGGTTTCGTCGATGTTCCAGAATCAATGGCTTCACCCAATGGGAACAGTAAGAAAAAAGCTCATAACTTTTAAGTTGCCGATACACTGTGTGTATTCCACTACCCTTCCGTATTCTTAAAACTATCGATTTGCAATGACCCGAGTTAAACTTAGGCACCTAGGGCCCAACGTCTTAGTCGGGAATATTAACGCTCTGTTGTTTTCTTACGAAATGCAGTACCCCTACCTCTTTGTCCTCGATTCGTGACTGGAATCCAAGCCTAATAGCATCTAAAAAAGGTTAAAGATACGTGCAGTGCCCCTATCTCTTTGTTGTCGACATTCTTGGCTTGGATCCAAGGTTGATAGCATTTGAAAATGGTAAAGATCGATTGGTTCTTCTCCCAATTTCTCTAATTGGCACATTCTTTATTAAAAGAAAACTTTGTGAAGCAACCTCTATTTGCATGTTTAATCACAAATGTGAAAAAAAAATTCCAGGATTTAAATGGGACAAGTCGAAGAATAATCTATAAAAACCTCTGTATCCTCGACGTTATTGAATCCGTGCCTGGTAACATCTCAAACAGTGTATTCCTTTTAACTTGTAGAGCCGTTTTGTTCGCTCTTTAAACTCTCAAGAACGATTCTACTAATAATACTTCATTGTAAAAGAAACACTTTTTGACAGTTCAAGATCGGTTCAGAACGGTTCTACAAGTTAAAAGGAATACACGAAAAACAGTAAAGATCCGTTGGTTCTTCTCTCAGTTTGACAATCTGACACACTTGCCTCACATAAGCCCACTTTTTGAAGCAAACTATTATTTACTTGTTTAATTACAAATGTGAGCAAAACTTTTTTATATATATATATATATATATATATATATATATATATATATATATATATATATATATATATATATATATATATAAAGTTTTTGACTGCCACGCCTAAAAACAATTTTTTAATTATTATTAATTAACCAGATCTTGAAGTATTCCTAGGGAGAGATAATTATCCCCTCAATCCACCCCCACCCCTCTTACCTACGCCAATGCTTACAAAATTTTATCCGTGTTTGCTCCTAATTTTTTAAATTTGATTTGAAAAACCTTTTATAATTCTAACAAATTTAAAGATAAACGTTGGGACATCTATTTTGAACACGATCGTTTAACTTAGTGCCAATTTTTTGAGAGGTGCCAACTTTAAGCTTTTAAAGACACATATAAATACGGATTAGAGAATTTACCAGAACAACCAAGAACTGAAAAACATTGCTTAATTATTATTTTTTTTAAATTAAAAGTGCCTTTACTCTTACTTAAGCAATTTTTATATGGAACTCATGTTAACCGTCTGATTTTACAAGGCTGAGTTTAATTTAAATTATTTTTATGTTTTTATTATAATATATATTTTTAGATAAATGTGGTAAAATTAACAGTTAAAAATTGCAATCAATAATTAATGGTATATCATAACAACAAACAAAAGCTCGGATTTCTTCCCTTTTAATCAGTATACTCTGTATGTATCCCAAATTAGACTATCTGTCTGGAATACTGTTTCTGTGTCTAAGGAATGGCGCCGTCCTCCATAACTCTTAGCATTCTTGATTGCATTAAAAGAAGAGCTTTCCGCCTTATTTATGACCTCACCTCTTTTCTCTTTTGCTGGATGAGCTGTAGAGGACTTCTCGCTCTTTTATAGGTTTTTTCGTGGCTTCTGCCCCAAGAAGTTAGTTTATTCTCCTAGCAGCTCCAATAGAACAACACTTTCATGGATCTCTTTGCAGCTCATCTGGCCACTTTATTCGCTGTGTCGTCGCTGTGGAACCTGCTGCCTGTGAAGCTTTTCTTTTCTTAGATTGTTAAGTCCCGTCCTAATAAACTGCCTCTTCCTTCGCTTAAGATACCTACGTTGATATTTAAGATTTAAACTTCCGTGAACTGCCCCAAGATAAAAAAACACAATGTGTGTGTGTACTAATGTGAAAAGCAAGTGTATAATTTATCGATTAAACTAATTAGAAATCAATAACAAATTTGCTGCTTAATTAATAAACTTCACGAAATTAGTAATTAACGCTACTCATTTGATGACCTGTGTAATATTTTGTCGATTACCTATGGGCAATTACACAGATTAGACACAACACATGCTTTCATTAGAGGCGACTGAACAGGTGCAATCTCGAAAGGCGCTAGAATGGACACGATGAGACCTCACTGATTCTTCTTTTCTTCCTTTTAATCGTCCCTCTTTTCTGTATTTTATTCATCTTTTTTCTTCTGCATAGCCATCTCCTTCGTACTTTTCATAAATCATCTCGCGTAATGACTGATGCGATGTAAAAACGAGCGGGACTAACCGAGGCTCCGGTCCATGATTTAACCAGCGCCTTGCTTTACGACGACCAGTTTTTGTGACTGGTTCTTTCACTATCGGCATTTATTAATATCGGAATCAGATAGATCCTATCTGATCGTTAAGAACAAGATATACCCAAGTAGATAATACGTTCATTTTCTTTTTTTTTTAATTCCTGGTTGAGAAATAATTTAAAAAATCGTTTTTTAATAAACGAAATATAACTGGCAAGGTAAACCCCAAGTATTTATAATCTTATTTCAGTAACTTTTTATAGGCGTATTTATTTTTAATCTAGTAAAAAATATTTAAATTTTTATAAAATTAAACGGCCTAATTTGCTAGTTTTTATAGGCTGGACATATCCGATTAAATTCTTACAATTTTTTTCACACTCGTTCTTTCTCATAACATTACAAATTTAATAAATTATCCAACACCGGAAACACATTCTCGTGAGTGCGTCTTGTGGAGGCTCTAGCACGATTCATAGCAAATGGAGGCTGCAAGAATGCCAGCCTAGAGAAGCGTCAATCGTGAATGATTCGATCACAGTGACTGAATCGTTTATGAATATTAAACAATCGAATCCCGTACGCTCTTAGTGATCGAATCACTACCCTACTGAGACGGAAAGTAATGTAACGAATGAAGTTGTGTTGCCTGGCTGGCGACTGGCTTGGCTTCGCCCGCTTTGCTTGCAATCATTCGTTCGATGACTAGTGTTGTTACCTGTTACAAAAGTGAGAAACTTGTTGATTGCCCGAATCCGACCAATCTATCTAATTCCATCGGTCGATGACAAATCTGCAATGTGCGCTTGGTCTTATCGGTCGCTATTGGTACGCTTATAAAAATGATTGATATTGATTGAATGAACGATTGAAAAGATTTGATCATTTGAGAAATCGGTCAATGATTGATTCGATCGCCAGTGAATAATCGAGTTACCCATCTCTATGCCAGCTATCTACTTATTCAGTTTATTCAGTTGTTCGCTTCTTATACTGCCTCGCATCCTTTGACTCCCTGTATATATATATATATATATATATATATATATATATATATATATATATATATATATATATATATATATATATATATAAAATTATTAGATTCAGTGCATGCATGGGGATCTCGAAAACCGTAAGAGATACGAAGTCGGTTAAATTATGGCAAAGTTGTGTATTTGCATAACTAACCATGTCCACTTTAGAAAGTTGTAAAATTCCGAGTACTTCCGGAGATATCCGGAAATAACCGAAATTTGCTGATTTCGTTTTTATTTCTTTCTGACGTTATTTAACGAGATATGGAAAAACAAAAGACACTTTCTCATGACCACTTTTTAAGCTTTACATAACAGCGTTGGAAGATTTATCGTACGACGTTTTGTTTTCGTTAAACCATTATCAACTTAATTTTTTTAAATACGGACCTGGGTTTTTAATTTAATTTTTTTGAACCCCTTATTATCCCAATTACAAAAATGGATAACACTTAAATATGGAACGCCCCTATAAGAAATGATGTGAGTTCCTTGTCTAACTCATTGTCTCTTATGGAAAGTATGTTTATTTAACAGAAAAATACTAAGTGTTATACATCATTGTAATTGGGATTATAACTGATTCATAAAAATGCAATAAACAATTAAGTGCCATATTTAAAAAAATAAAGTTGATGATGGTTTAACGAAAACGAAACGTCTTACGGAAAATTTCTCAACGCTGTTTTATAGAGCTTAAAAAGTGGCCATGAGAAAGTGTCTTTTGTTTTTCCATATCTCTTTAAATAACGTCAGAAAAAAATAAAAACAAAATCAGCAATTTCGGTTTTTACCGGATATCTCCGGAAGTACACTTAATTTTGCAACGTTTTAAAGTGGACATGGTTAGTTACGCACATACACAACTTTGCCATAATTTAACCGACTTCGTATCTCTTACGGTTTCCGAGATCCCCATGCATGCACTCGAATCTGTGGCACCCTATATTATAAATATATATATATATATATATATATATATATATATATATATATATATATATATATATATATATATATATATATATATATATATATAATATATATATATATATATATATATATATATATATATATATATATATATAATATATATATATATAATAAAAATAAAATTTTTTTTTTCATTTGTTTTCCAGCCCCCCTTCCTAAAAAGCTAAATAATACGCAAGACGCAAAAAAAGTAGGGCCCCCCAAAAATGGATTTTTTAGCGGGGGAAAGGGGGGCCCTTTTTAAAACCCGGGGTTTTGATATTTATTTATTTTTTCCCCTAAAGGATGCCTTAGAATATGAGATAATAAAAAAAAATTTAAAATTCTCCCAAAACAAACTCAGTTAAACGAGAACAATTTAAAAAATTTTTACACCCCGGGGGCGTGGCTACCGCCGTATCAGCCGTATCAATGAGGGGGGGCCCCCCCGCCCGGGGGCCCCTAACGTTTTAAAAAAAATTAGTAAAATGTTACCCAAAATTCCCATATAAAAAAAACTGTCAAACGTTTCTGGTTTTTTTTTAAAAAGCAAAAGTCGAAAAAAACGATCTCTTTTTTCTGGGGTTTAAAAGCGGGGCCCCAAAAAAGTTGGAACACCCCACCCGTTATTGCGCTTTCCCCCCGTTTAAGCCCATTCATTTAAAGGGGGGGGCCCCCCTAACGAAATAATGACAAACTAGGGAGAGCAATTTTACGAGTTTTTTTTTTTTTCCCCGGGTTCCCCAAACGTTATTTTTTTTGGAATTTCAATACAATCTTTTTTTTTCTGATTTTTTTGGGTTTTAAATTAAAAATTTGATTTGTGAAAAAATGAGTAAAAGGAAAAAAGGAATTATCCCGGTGGAGCGGAAAAAAAAAGGGAAAAAAGGGGGGGGTTTAAAAAAAAAATCCCCAAAAAAATTTCCCTTTTTTTTTTCCAGCACTCAGCTTCTGTAAAGTGACTTAGATTGCAATGGTAAGTACTACCTTTCCCGGGTTTTTAACCCCAGCCCCCCCACAAAATTCCAAATCCCGCTGGGCCGAATGTTCGCGCGATTGCTGTTTGTGAAATTTTGCCGACTAACGGGCGTTTTAAATTTGTTTATTCGTTAGATTATAGAAACACCCCAAAACAATTTATAATATATTAAAATTTTTCCCCAAAAAAAAAAAAAACTAAAATTAAATGATTTTTTAAAAAATTTTCAAATACAAAATATTTTTAAACCCCCATTTTTATGAAAAAAAGTGTGTAAAGGTTTGTTTTTTTTTTACGAAGGACCCTTTTGCTATATAACTTATTTAATTTTTTTTTTGGGATCGATTTTTTAATTTATATATCAGAAAATAGAAACCTAAATATCCATTTAGCATATTAATATACCGAACCCTAAACTATTTTATATAATGAAATAATTATAAAAATTTGGCAAAAAATGTTTAAAAAATACGGTGTTCACTTTTCCCCCTTTGTAATGTAAATTTCTGGAAATTTTTTTTTTTACCCCCCCCCCAAAAAAATCTTTAAAAAACATGTCAAATTAAAAAATATACTTTTGTGATTTTTTCGTCTTTAAATAAAATTTGGGGGGAAAAAATTTAACAAACCCAAAAAAACCCCCGCCCCCCTTTCTGGCCGATTGAGGGGTTAAAAGGGGCCCAAGGGGTGGTTCGGGGTTAAAAAAAGCCCCCTTTTTTCCCCAAAAAGGGAAAATCCCGATCTTGACACGACAACCGGATGCCTTGGCGCCACCCAAAATTTAAAACG
Source organism: Listronotus oregonensis (assembly GCA_019359885.1). NCBI lineage: Eukaryota > Metazoa > Arthropoda > Insecta > Coleoptera > Curculionidae > Listronotus > Listronotus oregonensis. The sequence goes on along the minus strand of JAHBCN010000099.1, from coordinate 3,606 downwards.
TTTGGCGAGATTGCTGTTTGTGTACTTGTGTAGTTAGTTGCCAAAAAAAGGGGCATCTCAATATTTTTTTAACCCCTTAGATTATAGAATAAATAAAATAATAAAATCCGAAACAATTTATAAAAAAAAGAACATACATACAAATGTTAAATTTCACAATGACGAAACCCCAAAAAAAAAAATTTTTTCCTTTTTTACTTCGGCCGGTTTTGGGTGATCTCGTAAAAGGTCGTGTTTTGGGAAAATTTTTTGAGGTGCTGTCTATCCCTTGTCTACCCATTTATCTACCAAATAAAGGGGGGTATTTGGTTTTTTTTAAAAAACAATGGAAACCCCTTTAATTAAAAAATACCTGATCACGTATTGTAGAGCAATAATAAAATTTTGTTTTGATATTCTTCTTAGTAGTTGATATTACCCCAAAAACCTTTTTTTTTTAATTTTTTTAAAAAATAGATAATTTCCCCTTTAATTTTTTAAATTTTTTCCCCCTTTTTAAAAAAATTAAAATAAAAAAATTTTTGACCAAATATTGAACTTGTATCGTACGTTATTTAACATATTTTTTTAAAATCTAAGCATTAGTTTTAGTCCTTTAGTTTCGAAAAATTTAAAAAAAAACTTAACTTTTTAAATTTTTTCAATTATTTTTTTAGATTCTTCTGAAGCACTTTTTTCCATTAGATGTCCATTCGGAAATGAAAAAACCCCAAAACTTTATTCAAAGAAGTCTGAAGAATTTCATAATAAATTTCTCAGATAAAAAAATTTTTGGGGACAGCCCCTTGAATGCGAACGAAACAAAATTTTTTAAAAATTGGGGGCCATTTAAACCCAAGGACCTTTTCCCAAAAAATTTTTGAAACAAAGCGTTTTTTTTAGCCTACCCCTTATTCATATTTTAATAAGGCGGGCCCCAAAAAAATTTCCCCAAAACCGTGGCTATTTATTCTAATTTTTTTGGCCCATTTTTCCACTTCTTTTGGGTTTTTTTAACCCCAAATCGTCAAAGCAAATGGGCCCCCCTCTGCATGGGTTAACGGTGTTTCCTTAGAAGCAATTTTCCCAAAAAGTATATTTGACCATAAAACTCACGGCAGCATTTTAAATTTTACCCCTTTTTTTATAAAATTGGTTACAAGGAAAAACCATTGATACTTTTTTGGGAAAGTGAAATCAATAGTAAAATTACATTCTGGGGGATGAATTTCATCGTATAATTTTTTTTAATTACTTTAGCACCCCGTAATCTACCTTTAAAATGATTTGATTCAAAATTTTTTGTCCATTTTACGTTTACTATCTTTTACCCCTTTTTTAAAAAAAACTTTTTTTTAAAAAACCCAAAAACGGAAAATAAATTATTTAACCCCTACGATTCAAAATAAATTTTTAAATTTTTGCTTGGTACCCCAGTTAAAAAAAAATTTTTTTTTTGAAATTAAGAAAACACCATTTCTGGCAATTATTTTGGATACAACAAAACTTTAAAAAAATTTAAACTTTCTTTTTTTTTGAAAATCTCGATAACAAAAATGATGATAATCCCAAAAAAATTTAAAAAAATTTTTAGCCCTTTTAGGGTTTATAGCAGTACCCGTTTGCAGTGCGAAGGACTTAAAACTAAATTTTAAATATGATTAAAGAATATGGAATTGATTTGTCTAAATGTAGAGGACAGGGTTAGAGGGAGCAAATGTTATGTCGGGTGTATATGGAAAACAAGCCCTTAAAAAAAACCCCCTCCCCCGAATGCCGATTATGTTCATTGTGCTCCCCCTTTAAAATTTTAAATTTTTTTAAAAGATGCTGGGGGAAAAGTAAAAAACCCTTTTGCAGTTCAATTTTTTTTGATAATTTAAAAAAAATATATATTTTTTTGCAATAGTATAAAAACGCTGGGCAATGTTGAGTACGAATTCATCTGAAAAATATAAAATTACCCTTAAAAAAGGGATGTCCTACTAGATGGTTAAAGAACGACGCTTTATTAGCGATAAAGAAAAATTATTCATTAATCATGGGAAAAATTTTTTTCCAACTAAAATTTTAAATTTTTCCCCCCAAAAAAAATGGCTTTAAGAATGTAAAAATATAATTAACATTTTAGAGAGAAAATTTTTTGTGCTTGTCACATTTTTTTTTTTTACTATTTTAAATCACTAAAAAGTTTCTAAAACTCTGGGATGAAAGTAATGACTTAAGAAAGCTAGTATTTTTTAAGTAATGTTTTTTAATAGACTGAGCGAAATAAGAAATCAAAACTCATTTTTTTACTTTGCTAAATAGGGCCCGAAAAAATTTTTTAAAAAAAGTGGGGGGTAACAACTGTTTTTAAAAAAAAAAGGGGAAAAAACCTTTTAAAGGTTTTTTTTTGAGTTATCCCCAAAAATGAAAGAATTTTAGACCCTTTTTAAAAAGGGGGAAAGTATACTATTGTTTTTTAAAAAATATTAATTTCTCAAAAATAAAAAAATTTCAGAGCCTTTGTGACCTGAGTTATATGTTCAAAATTTTCAACCTGAGAAACTCCCATCTTCCCTTAAAAAAAAAATGATAAAAAAAGCTTCCGGAAAACTGTCGGCTAAGTACAGTAAAGACATCTCAGTTAATCTTTTGAACAATTAATTTTCGAAAACATGCTTAAAAACAAAATTAAAAAAAAATTCCTTTAAAGGGAAATCATGGAATTATTCTTAAAATTCAATAGCCTTGCCCCTTTTCCCGGGGAAAAACAGCTCTTTCTATTCGCCTTAAAATTACAACCGCCCGCTGAAAAAAGTTTCTCAAAATTAAAACTGATTAAAAATTACCCAAGGACTTCGATGGGAAAGGGAAACCCTTTTAGACTTGTCGGGGGTTTTTCTATAAAAGGCAAAAATTTTTGAAAAACTTGGGGAAAAAATCTTCAGCTATAGATGATTTTTAAAAACCGGCCAAAAAAAGGGAAAAAATTTTATTTAAATTTTAATTGTTTGGGGTTTTTTTTTTGGAGGGAAATGATAACATAATCAATAAATATTTCTTTTTTTAAATTTTTTTCAAACATTTTTTTTTTTTTGTAAGGAAAAACTTTACCCTTTATTTGGGGGCCCCCCCAAAATTTTGTTTAAGGGGCCCCCCCCGAAAAATACCCCTGCGTATAAAAACCCCAAAAAAAAACCCGAACAAACGCATGATGCAATTTTAATTTTTACAATGATTTTTGTGGTGTCTGTTCATAAGAGTGTAGTCAAAATATCAATATAATAAATATTATTTGCTATACCAAAGACCCAAATTTTTATCCTATAGGCCCCGTCCCTTTGTATAAATTCTTTTTTTCCCCACAATCGAATTTTTTTTTAAAAAATTTAATTTTTTCCTTCCTTTTAGGTACCCTCCCCAGCGTTGCCGTTTTGAATTCTTCCCTGTCATTCTTTTTTTAAAAACTGGCCCCCCCCATTTTTTTTGCAAAAAAAACAAACTGCTTTTTTGCCCGATATTTTGGGCGAGGGGAAAAAAATAATGCACGATAAATTTTTTTTGCTGTTAGATTTGGGGGTTAAAAACGGTTTTTTTGGGGGTTAAATTTGTATGAACCTCAAAAACTTTGTGATCAAATTT